>WEKY01032030.1:116169-146364 GCA_013390045.1 Picathartes gymnocephalus | reverse complement strand
TTGCTCATTCTTAAGAAATTATGTAACCAAGGGATTATGGTTGTCTCTGAAATGTAAACTTTCTTGGCATGATATTCTGAGATCATAATACACATTGCAGTTTAATGAGGAGGACCCAAACAGTGAGACTGGAAGCAAACATCAACAAAATAAACATAGCAAACCAAAAGAATTACCATTATTTAAATACCATGTCTCCCTTAAAAACACAGCTTACTCTCTTAGTTCCTTAAAATTCTTTAAAGGACCAAGCAGCACATTTGGTGACAGTAACTGTATTTGCTGTGTAGTGCTGCTTTAGACCTGTTGAGGCATTTGCAGGGGATTTTATATTTGATCCAAGATAAAGCAACAAGTAGGTGCATATGAAAAAACAAAGAATGAACAAAATAGCTGAAAAATGGGAGTTGCAAATGCTGGAGATATGACAGCATCATTATCAAAGACAGTTTCTTGGCTGTGTTGAGTTCTTTTTTGCTTTCTCTTCTGAAGACTTGAATACTTTAATATTTCACTTAACTCTGTCAGCTCTAATTTTTTTTCTTTTTTTATGGTGTGTGGAGCGGGGGGTTTCTTGTTGTTTTGTTTTGATCTTAACATAGAAGAAAATAAGACCCCAGTGGTTAAAAGAAAGTAGGAGAGAGGTAGAAGTCTGTTCACTGATTGTAATGCCTTCACAGTCATGAAGGCATTTAATTTAAGTGCCTTCAGTCTCTGATTAGGTTGGAGATAGCCTTAAAAGTTTAGTCAGGTTGGAGATTTGTCCTGGCTTGTTGGATAGGCTGGTACTCAATGGGAATCCTGTGGGGGTTACTTGCATTTTATTCTGACTGTCTTGGGTATTCTGAACTATTTTCATGTAGTTTGAAGGTAGTTTCTCACCAAATCTTTGCATTCATCTGGTCTTCTAAACCAGGTACAAACAGATCCTTCTGGTCTTTATATTGCAACCAGCTGTTCTGACAAGAATCTCTCCATCTTTGATTTCTATTCTGGCGAGTGTGTTGCGACCATGTATGGACACTCAGGTAAGCCTTGTAAACTTGTGGAAATTCTTTTTTTTCTACTGATAACTATATAGTAGGGTCTGATACTAGTAAGACAAAAACAAAACCATTTTTTTGAGTAGGTTGTAGCTGGATGAAGTTGTAATAGCTTATTTTATTGCAAGTTCAATTTTTGCATTTTACACACATACACACACACCTGTCAAGCCATGTATTTATTTACACAGTTTTTCTAATAGCCTATAAGGTAGTCTGTAGTTTTTTCAGTGTATATTAAGTTTCATTAGGATATACCCTCAGCTCCTACCATGCAGGAGCTATTGTATTATAGGCAAAAAGAGAATTCAATCTTTATGTATATTTTGCTGTGGAGTACCTGTCCATGTCAAGCCTGCATTTTTGGTTAAATGGTTATGGTAATTGGGGCATATTGATCTGTGAAGTGTGAATTACTGAGTACAGACAGGCTATTTGGATAATGATCTCTTCTGTCCATTTGAATAATTCAGGGAAGATTTTTTTTGTGCTTTATTTCACACAGAGATTGTAACTGGGATGAAATTCAGTAATGACTGCAAACATCTAATCTCTGTTTCTGGTGACAGGTAAGAGGTTTTACTTGTTTGTGACACGGGGTCATGCCATCTCCTACTGGATTTAGTATGTCCTTAGGAAAGGTAGATTTTTTTTTTCAGGGATGTTTTATGAATTCTAAGTAAATCTCAGAGCTTTCTAAATCCTAAATGTGTGCTGTTGGCAAAACTCAGAGATTATGTTATCATTCCATGGAATGAGACCCATGTGAAGTATTTCCCTTTTCTGAGTGTAAATGCTATTCTCTGCTGGAAAGGAGACAGATGTGACCTGTTTCCTGACCAGCCTTCAGGTCTGTAATATAAGGCATCTTGTGCTATTTTTCCTAGTAGTGCCAAAACTTCTTCTTGCAGTACTCCTGTTGGTGAGATTTCACCAGGTGAAAGAGCCTGTTTAGCAGCCAGAGGGACAGGCCTGTCCCCACTTTTTTGGTCCTGTCCCATATGGTCCTCCTCCCCTCCCCTGGATCAGCAGCTGACCCCTCATTCAGCTGATTTAGGTCAGTACATCAGTACTCCCCTGAGATGAGTTTTCTGCACATTTAGTGAGCTAAATCAGTTCACTGAAAGCTTAAGTAATCACCAGACTGAGCCCAAGGGAAAAAGGAGAATATATGCCTTATATGATGATTGTACAGATGAGTGGAGCCACTATTTCTGGAATCAGTGAATGCTTAAATCAGCTGAACTGAATAAATTTTTTCCTTTGAGAAAGATGGTTCCTGAAGTGCTATTGCAAGTTCAGAGCAATCCAGATTCTTTCTCTCTCTTTTTTTTTTAATTAATAAAACACAATTGAATTGGAAAGAGGGTTTCAGAGGGTGAGTTGTTACAGAACATACAGTATATCACCTTAAATCTCATCAGTTGGTTGTTTCTGTCTTTCAGTAATAAATAAATAGTTTTCTTCTTTCTTTACCTTTCGTGTGTTTAGATTAGGGACAAAAGCTATAGAAGAGAGAGTCCTTTTATTGTGAACTTCTGACAAATTTCAGAAACATGGAAGGTTTGAAGTCCCCAGTGATCCTTGTGATTTAGTGCAACATTCTTTTGTTGACATTTCCATGAGCAAAAGGGTCGTTTTCTTCACTAAGGGCGTGCAGGAGGTGGCTGAAGAGTGAGGAAAGGATTAATTCAGAACTTTTCTGTAAGGAGATGAGAAAGCATCTTCTTTAAAGGAGAACAGAGAACATAGTCTGTTCACACACAGCCACATGTGCAAAGAATAGAGCTGAGAATAGAAAGAAAAACAGAGATGAGATAGGGCACAAGGACTGTGAGATTCATGTGAGAAAACTAATGCAAGGTAAGAAAAAACAAAACAAAATCCCCTCCCCAGTCCCAGCAAAATGGGTAGGTGGGTGCTTGCTTCTGTAGAGTTTGTGTTGAATGCTAATGTGTTCACAGGCTTGGGTTGTTTGCTGCTTGTCTCTAGGTTTGATAACTGCAGGGGTGGGATAAATGAACAAGCCAGATTTGCTTTCAGAATTTTGTTTCCTCCATTTCAGTTTTTTTTCAGTAGCAGATTATGGTTGCTGTTACTTGGGGAGAGCTGCTCCTTAAGGGGAAACGGGTGATTGCCCTGGGTTGCCATAGCTCCCAGACACAGTGCCTCACCCCTTTCTTCTGGTTGAAAAGCTCCAGTGGGAGGATGACAGTGTGTTCACAGGCAATGGGAAGCGTCTGTATGTGATTTCAGTAGCTGGGGGTGATGCTCCTGAGCATGGCACTGGGGACAAGAAGGGAATTTTTAGTTCTGCCTTAAAATCTCCACAGACTGCAAAGAGGGGTTTATGGCCTTTTTTTGTGTGATATGGAAATTAAAACCTTTTAAATTGTCTCCACATGAGAGAGAAAAAATGAAGAAGATTCAGGTATTCAGGATCCTGGCACTTTTGCCTCAGGTCAGGGAGACCAAATTCCATGATCATTGTTCAAAATGGCAAAGCAAATTAATATTTACCTGCTATCAAGAAAGAGGGAAAAGTCAGTCATTGAAAAATCTTCTGTGTATTGGAGTATGCATGAGTATACTGGCACTGATGGGTCTTGAATTAAATCCTCTTTGGATTCCAAAGCAGGGTGCAGGGTTTTGTAAGTGATAGCCAAAGCACCGTCTCTGTTTCTACATCAGTGTAGGTATACCCAGCTAGGCAGGAAAGATGACTGAGATGAAAAGACATAGTTAGCACTGAGGTTAAATTTCAAAGACAAGGCTGGTCATTTTAGTTTCTAGTAGCTGAAGATGAGATACAGTATTCTTTAGTGTGATGAGGAATATATTTTTTTAAGCTGAATTTCTGAAGAAATTCATTAAATGAGACCATACTGTTGGCTTCCTTCTCTCAAAAGCTTTTGAATTCATTGACCAAATTTGGTCAAATTTCACAGAACTTTCTGAATTGGAAGGGGCCCAGAAGGATCATCAAATCAAATTCTTAATTGAATGGCCCGTACAGGGACTGAACCCATGGCCTTGGTGTTATTAGCACTGTGCTCTGACCAGCTGAGCTAATGGCTGTGTAAATTCTGTGCAAGTGTCCTGTAGGGAGTCCCAAGTAAAATATTAGGAGCACCCTGACTGCAAAAAGTACTTCCACATGAGCTTAACTGTTACTACAACACAGAGACTCTATGGGATGGTGGGCATTAGGAAGGCCTTGCCTTTGGGGATGGTGGCAGAGACTTCAGCTTAGGCACTGTTGGAGGATGCAAGGGATATCTGTAGGCTCCACTTATCCTGCTGACCGTGGAGGGACTTGTTATGGCATTTCCTTCCGCAGCTGGTCAGATGGTCAGAAAAGGTATAGGATCAGAGACGAGTCTGTGTAAATATCTGCGCAGTTGCTCTCACTCACAGGGAGTCTTTGACAGGCAGGTTTAACCCTTTCATCATGAGGCTGGTGATGGGATTGAGTTTCTGTGAAGCTGTTTCTGCGTGTGTCTCTCTGCCGCAGACAGAAGGGCTCGTTTGTCTGTGCAGTGGAAATTAGTATCAATAAACTGAACTGAGACTTGATGCCAGCCTCACCTTTCTCTCTTTCAGCTGCATCTTCATCTGGCGTCTGAGCTCAGAGATGACCATCAACATGCGGCAGCGACTGTCGGACATGAAACAGAGAGGGAAGCAGGAGGAGAAGTCTCCTCCTCACAAGGCAGCTGGACTCATGAGGTGAGCAGAGCAGCCTGAGAATAGGTGGCTGGCGTTGTAGGGTGGAATGTGAAAGTGTAGCACTGGTATTTAGCTGTAAGGTTTTTGCTGTCTGATAGTGTCTTCCGAAAGTTTTCTTATTCCTCTGTTGAATTTGCCATGGGTTTTGTACCCCTCTTCTTTGGGTATAGAAACCAGACTGGGATTTTCCAGACAGATGCTTTACTGATTGCAATATGTATGCAATGCCTCTTGTGTCTTAATTAAGTTTAATGATGTGGTCAGAAACTTTAATAAGCAATTCACCTAAGAATACTGAGGATGATACACAGAATTCCACCAGGGGAGCTGTGATCATTCATGAATAAAATTCTCTAGATCTCAGGTGAATGCAACTTAAAGGCTGTTTTCTGTGGTGTCAGTTCTGAAGTACTCCTGTGAGCTCTATGAGTTGGCTATGTTGATCATAATTCTAAAAGAGTCCTTACAGTTTTGCTGTTTCTTTGTTAACTGTTTTCTGGAGACTTCAAAAAAACTCAGCTAAAATAATTATAATACGAATAATAAATACAAAAATAATTTAAATGGGAAAAACTCTTGCTACCTAAACAATATGATTATTTTTTGCTTGGTAAACAATGTATCTAAAAACAAATTATTGCAGCCTACAAGATGAATAGATCTAAATTTATCTGGTGACCTTTCTGTAAAAAGTGATGCTTCTGTTTTTAAACAGGACAAGAGTGACAGGGTATTTTTGATTATTAGTGTAATGTGTTTGGTTTGTCTGTAGTTTGTAAGTAACTGAGACTAGCTTGACTGTAAGGAAGGCAGGGGAGAGTCCTGACCAAGCTGATATCAGATCACCGTGGGGGAAAAAAGCATAAACGCAGATATTTTTGTTCCTATGTCCCAAATGACTACGAATGGAGTTCTGGATATAAAAGTACCAAAGTATTGGAGGATTTACCACACTGGTTGAGTATCATGAGGACTTGCCCACTCCCTTTGGGAGTAAGCAATGTTGTAACAAGTCTGTCTGCATAGTTTTGTTTTGGAAAGTCTTGATCTGCTCATTCTTGAAACGAGTCTTGTCTAGTAAGTGCTTTTGGTAACAATGCTGGGAAAACTCACGAAGCCTTTTTTTTAGCCAAAGTTCTGGATCTGTCAAGCAATGTGCTTTTTATAGCAGTCTCTCCATTATTCCAGCAGCTGCAGCCTTACCCTACCAAGGCTCAGCCTGTGACAGATAATCCCAGTCCTGTTCCACGTGAAGTGATACTTGTTTCCATCACAGACGCTTGCTGAAGGGCGGTGCTAGTGCCACGCCAAGCCCAGAACTTTATTAAACTTGTTTGGTAGCCTCTTGGCAAGCCTGCAATCTACTTGTCAGCTTTGAAAGCTTGTTTTCAGTCTTGATTGTCTGCTGTGGTCCCTGGAGATCAGCAAAGACAAAACTCCAGGGTATTTTGGATTGATACTGACAATGGAAGAAGAGCCTATTGGACCAGCATTATTGAGGTGGGAGAAGGAAAACGAATGAACTTGAGTGAGATTTGTTTTCTAGGTGCCCTGTACCTGTTCTGATTGTGTCCAAAGCTTGTCTGTGTAGGTTGCAGTAGAGAGTTGAGTTGCAACTTGTGGTGTAAAATTTTTGTCTCAAAAGAGTGACAGTAGCATGAGAAATCTCCCTGCCTGGTGGTAAGTTATTTTTTCTACTAGATCTTCTTCAGAACAGTATTTCTAGAATTTGGTGGGGGAAGTAACACTTTTTGCTAGTGCCATGGTATGAGGTATTACAGGACAAATAATCAAAATAATACTAGGGTAACAAAATTGATCTGTGGAGGCAGTGAGAGATGAAGGTTTCCAATTCAGGACAGTGCTGTCTATCCAGTTGCAACTGTCAGGGCAGAAATTGAGCCAGGTGAGAAAGATCAGCAGTGTAAACACACAGAAGGTGCTTTTTTGGGTCAAACCAGTGCTCCACAAAGCCCAGTATTCTGCCTGTGACTGTAGCGATGGAAGATGCTATTTAGTGAGACACTCTGTGAGCTTTGCTATATGAACCTTTGTGATCCATTTGCCTCATGCTCCATTTTTACATCAGGGAACACCTCTACCTGTTCCCTTTACAATCTGGTCATGGACCGATTGTCCACTGAGTTTGTATAAATTCTTTTTGAACTTCATAATATTGTCTACCTCTGCAGCCTCCTTTGGTGACAAGTTCCTGGAGTTCTCTGCTCTCTGTGGAAAGGACTTTTTTTGTCTCTGGTAAAGCACATTCCTACTAGTTTTGTTGAAAGTCCTCTGCTTCTGAATATTGTGAGCTCTGGTGATCTTTTGTTCTGCTGCCAGCTAGTGGTAGTGCCCATGGTTCTGTGAACCTTTTTCATAACCTCTCTTCATCCAACCTGTTCTCTGAAGAGTCCCAGCATTTTCAGTCCCTCCAAAAATTTTTAGAGACTAAAGTTTTTCCACTGAATGATTTCTCTGACTCACCTTTATGGGACATTGTATTACCTTGGAACTGCTCTGATCTGTATGACCCACACCTCTCCATAGTGTGCTCGAGAGCCTTTGAGTTCTGCCTCTGGTTGTGGTAATTGCAGATGTGTGTTTTTTTCTGAACATGAGGGGCTGTGATAGTTCACGATAATAGAACTTGTATTCAGCTGATATTGTTGGTACATTTTGGTTTTAAGGGTTTTATATTTTTAGAGAAGGAATCATGTTAAGGCCATTTAGTGGGGTTTTGGTTTTGATCCAAGTATGCATTTATAGTTTAGAAAAGTTTGTCTCAAGTTTTAAACTGATTTTACTGTGGAATATTTGCAGGGCTTATGGTCATGTTTTATCTGAGCATTTATATTTGTGTCATATTAATTTTAAAAATCACTATACCTGTGGCTTTCCTTGAATCTCTAGTATAAATAGCAGGAGATAAAAATGCTATCCAAATTAAATTATCTGAAAGTTATATATGTATGCAGAAGAAATACTATGTGCTGTCAGATACATTTGGAAAGAAGAGCTTCTTAACAAATTCTCAGTGGGTCTTGTCCAGCCAGGAAGGCTGTGTTGTTTCCAGGGCTTAGAATGGGGCAGGCTTTTGATGCCTTATCAGAAATGGTGCCTCAGTCTGTGATGAACTACTGCAATTGTCACACTAGGGAAGCTCTGAAGTCAATGCACTGTGATCTTTTGTGGAGAAAAGCAGAGTAAGTTTCCTTTTAAAAGACTTCAGCATTTGAAGGGGAAGCAGGAGGACATAACCTGCCAGTGATACCTACCACACTGGATGTTGCAGTTTCATAAATACATCCCTAAAGCAGAGGGTATAAGTAGAAGATCAGAGTGGGAATGCTAACAACATACCTCTTTAAATGGATAGTTGCCATTCTTGTCTGCTCTGTTTTGTTTTGAGAAAGCAAAACAGGATTGGATTCAGGTCATACAAAAGAATATAGAGCACCCATTATCAGATGTCTGAATACTAGAACTCCATAATGATATGTGGCACTTTTACGTCTATGCTGTGTCCTGAAGACTTTCTAATTTAAGGTCCTTCCCTGCCATTCACCCTGTACTGTCTGACCCGTCAAAAACTGGGAGCTGAAGAGCAACTGACACTGCTGCCCTGTATAGAACAAGATCCAGGTTGTAGTGAGCTGGGAGTTTGCCTCTTCTCCCAGGCAACCAGCAACAGAACAAGGGGAAATGACCTCAAGTTGTGCCTAGGGAAGTTCATGTTGGACATTAGGAAAAGTTGCTTCACTGAAAGAGTGGTTAAGCATTGGGACAGGGTCCCAAGGGAAAATTGTTGAGTCACCATCCCTGGAAGTGTTAAAAAATGAGTAGACATTACACTTCATTATATGGTTTAGTGGGCATGGTGATATTCAGTCAAATGTTGGACTTGATGATCTTGGAGATCCTTTCCAACCTTTATGATTCTGTGATTCTATGATACTGGAATGGAATAGTTCCTCAGCAAAGAAGATGAACCAGTACAATTAAAACACTTGCTCTGAGTCACACGAGTCATGGGAATTGGACATGTCTGTACATGCTGTTCTGGAATAGCTACTCTGAAGTGTTCATTCTGGTATAATGATGCTTTGGGGTTTGGCTCTTAGAAGGAATTCACCAAACCCCAGAAGTCTTACTCCTTCATTTTCAAAATGCTCTCATATTGTGCTTATTTGGAAACAGCTTCTGTGCTTGAAAACTCACTGTACATTACACTGACTCCCATTTAAGCATAAGAAAGAACTGAGGGAGAGTATTGAGGAGATGTGTGCAACAGGGGTCTTATGAGAAAATCCAAAGTACATGAGGGAAGGCAGGGAAAGAAAGGAGAAATAGTGAACTCTGAATAGAGGTGTTGACTTGGGCAAGAACAACAGTTAAAACACTCCAGACGTTGCGAACCTAGTTTTCATTTCAGGAGTGCCTCAGTTTCAAGACAGTAGGCTTAGGATCATTTTGAAAATATTATTCATTCATCTGTCTCCCTTCAAGTTACAGAACTGTGTTTGAAAAGCATACTTGAGTTGTAAAAGGAAGGATGTGGTGGAGGGGCGTGAATATTTGCTGCAGTAATGCAAGATAACCTTATGTTTTTATCAAACATACTTCATAACTTGTTTATCACTTCCTGTGCGGTTTGAAAAAACACCCATCTGACTTCCAAAATATGTTTTGCATTCTCTTACTCTGTTACTTTAAGGATACTGGAACATACCTTTTTTACCCTCAGTAATTTTTTCGGTCACCATCTGGACAGGGGACATCTTTCTATTTGTAACATAAAACATATGGGTAGCAATCCTCCCTTCTCCTTTTACACCAATGACAGTACACATAGGAGCTAGGCAAACACATAATCTTGCCTTGCTATATCACCTCCTTGTTGTGAGGTATTCAACCAGCTAGATATTTAAAGGTCTAATAATCCAACCCTTCTGTCTCAATAAACTCCTTAAACAACCATGATGAATACAAGCAGAAGGATGCTATCAAAGTTACTGATAAGAAGTTAATATTGCCTATCATGAATAAATGTAATTAATATATGTCAGAGGATAAACATGGCATAACCTCAAACATACTGTGGTGCTTGGGCATTCTTGCGATTCCCCTGCTTAGACACAAGAACCTGAGGGTGACAAGATGAGCGTATGAGGAGACAGTAGAAAAGATGAAGAGACCGAAAAACTCAAATGTCAAAAGTAGATGTGGATGACCAAAACGAAACTTTTTCACTTGAGAACTATGCAGACTTCAGTCAGTTTCACTTTTCTTTTTGCCAGAACACTTCAAAGCTCATCTGAAATGGTTGTTATTACTCCTAATGAAATGGAAATAAATGTTCTGCCACTACACAGGAAGAGGAAAGATTAAAATACCTTTACTACTTCTTACAATGTTTCAATACTGCCTGCTGTCAGCTGCAGAAGTTGGTCCCTCGCCAGACTGCTCTGTATTTGGTGGATGAGCTATTTTTATTTCATGAATAATGCTTGGCTCTCAACACCCACCAATGATATCCTATCAATGTCACTTATGATGAGTTTGGCACTCTAGCTCAAGGCCGTGGAGTGGAGGCTACTCAAATGTATTTGTTGGGGATTCTTCTTTCTTCAGTTATTGTCCAAAGGTTTATTTGTTCATTTGATTCTGTGGACTGAAGGAGTAAGTGGAGGAAAGGAAAGAGGAGAAGAAAAAGGGAGGGTAAAATTTGATGTTGTTGAGTGTCCTTGATTGGTAGTGGGCAGTTCTATGCTGGAAGCGCCTCTGAGGTGCATGTGGTAAAACTTGTCTTGATCTACTTTAATCAAAGGTCTGCCCAAGATATGTTGTACATGATCCTTGTGCTTGAAAGTTAAAATAGTCAGCATGGTGCTCTTATGGTGTGTGGGCTGTGCCTTCAGGTTCTGCCTGGAGCAATCCTTGAAATGAACTTGTCTCTTGTGGGATAATTTGCCATAAACCAAATTACTTTCAAACAGAGACTATCTCTGACATTTTTGATGTGTAAATCAGTTCCAAAGAAGAAATGCTTAAGGGTGGGAAAAATATTTGCCTTTCAAATATAATCTACTGTCTTGACCTTATCAATTGGCAGAGTCTGAAATGGAAGGCCCAGTTTCATTCCATTTGACTTTCTCAGACTTGTTTACTTTTGATTTCTGAAAACCTTCCATGCGCATGAGGACATTGCTGTGGCAGGATCTGCACATCTTTGTGCAGGGTTTAGCTTGCCCTGTTTCTCAGAGGTGGGCTGTGCTAGAGCAAGGGCTGTTTGAAAGACTGAGGCAGCCTCCTGAATATGGATGGAGATAAGGTGGAGAGCTGGTGTAAGGGTTGAAATGGTGGGCAGTTCTTGGCGTAAACCATAATACTCCTCCTAATTCCTACCTTCCAGGCATGAGTCCATCTCTGCCCTGTCCTCTGTGCCTGCACTCTCATCAGACAGCGACAAGGATGGTGAAGATGAAGGGAATGATGATGATGAGTTACGAGGGCTGCAGTCTTTCCATATTCAGTCCAGCTGCAACACTGAGAGAGACTCAGGTATAAATAGGAGAGGGACATGGGCAGAGCTGGAGGAAAATGGCATGAATGTGAAGGGAGGAGAAGATGAGAGACACTGGCTTAGGCATGGGCAGAAAGAGGGAGACCAAAACAGAAGCAGATGGATAGATCCCAATGGGTAATGTGGAGCTGCCCATACCTGCATCTGAAGAGGGGTACATTTCAGAGTTCTCTGTTTAGAAATAGAGTTGGTAAATTGGCAAGTTTCTTGCTAGTTCCAACTGGCTAAAGAAATTTTGAATTAGTTTCATAGGCTGAGGTCTATAAGCTATTAAAAGTCTGTAGAAGCCAAAACAGATTAAGAGATCTCCTCAAAACAGAGGATTTTAGAGAGGTCTGATAAAACTTACAGAAGAGATTGCCATTATGAATTTGATGTATTTTTACCATAGATGTTACAGTGTATTGGAGCAGACTTTTTTTCCCAAGCCATTGCGGGGGCACTGCTCTGTGGCAAGTGTTCTGCAGTGGTCTGCTGATTCAGTGAAAATCTTACATAAAACTGTATGTCTCCATTAAAATTTTGATACAATGATTTGGGTAGTCAGTAGGAAAGCATGTGTTGACAGTGGTTCAAAAGGTGTAGGAATACTGCCTTTGTTGAAAGATGAAGTAAGAGGTTGTTCAAAAGCTGGACTACTGGCCAGGATGTCAACTAGGTGCATATCTCTTTACCTTTCCAGATCCAGACCTTACCCTTTCAAGAAGCCTTTCCCAATGGGAAATGAGGAGGGTGAGTTATTAAACCTTCAGATTGTATTTCTTGTTACAGGGAAACTGAAGAAGAAATTCCCATGGAGATTAAAAACTTCATTTGCACGTGTGGGAAAGAAAGGTGCAGCTGTGGTGGGAAACCATTGAAACTTCTCTCTGAAGAATGATTTGGAGATGGCAAAATAGAGCCTAGTTTAAGAGACTAGGGTGTTCAGAGTCTAGAGCTGCACTTGGGATTTTACATCAGTCTTTTTCCATCAGATGTTATGCTTTTGTCTTTTCATTTTTGATCTGAAATGCGGTGCTGAAGCTGCTCATATACTTGGATCTGAGCAAGACCTTAAACTGTTGAATTGCACAAGAAGCAGCAACAAAAGTATCATTTTTACTTGATGCTTTATGACAGCCCTTTCAAGCTGTCTCTCAGACAGTTTCGAGGCTCTTATTGAGATGGACTTAACTGTGTTTTTCTGTGGGTCTTGTGTTTTTTCTCCTGTTTTTCCATCAGCAAAACTCAGTCTCTAAGATAGTCTGTGTTTTAATTTCCTTCAGGCCAAAGAGATAGCGGCAATCCAGCGCTCAGAGGCGCCAATGAGCAAGATGCCCCGGCAGCGTGGTCGCTGGTCCCAGCCAAGCAGCAGCATAGAGATGACTGTGAAATCCATGCTTGACCTGCGGCAGCTGGAGTCCTTCTCTGTTTCCCGTTCTCCAAGTCGAGACTCGCTGTCTCAAAACAGCAATGTGGACGACAGAGAAGAGCACGCTGACCTTCCTGTGCACACCAACAAAGTAAGGGCAGTACTACTCTGAGGAGGAGAACTCGCTCTGAGTGCTTCTGTCCTGCATCTGTTTATTATTACCTACATTTATTACTGACCCATTCTTTTTATTGTTAAAGTTTTTCTTAATGACTTCTGAGCAACTTTATTAGGTAACTCTTTTGTAGTTAGTACTCCTGCAATGTGTGATTCTGCTGTCTTACAGCAGAGACCCTATGGAATCAAGGTTTCTCTTCAGTGACAGGAAGACCTCATGTTTTCTTTTAGCTCTTTGAATATTTATGTCAAAAACAAGCTGAGAAATTGAGCTTGGAATTACAGGTGTGTAAAAACCTGGTTACCTGTTAGCTCACTCTGCTGGGATGCAGTTTCTTGACTCCACTGGCCACGGAAACGTGACTCACATTATTCCCTTAGTTGTTGGCTGTTCTAGATTAGTGAATTCTCTTTAATCTTTGTATTGATGGGTTACAGCAAGTAATGTGTGCTCATCCTTGGAAACCTAGTGCCTATTTTCCAGTAGTAGTTTGTCCCAGTGCCTAGCTTCATTACAAGTTTTCCCTCCCATATAATTGTGTGACTGAGAAGAGGATTCAGATTGTTGTGTGCAGTAATTCAGTTTTTCAGCTGAAATGGTCCAGTTTTGTGAATTGTCCTATCAATCCATAGAAGGTAAAGGAAGAACCTGCTGCCACATGGCTTACACTCCTGATGTGTGATCAAAGAGTACTTTACCAAAGAACTTTGGGGAATTGCAAACAGGAAACAAAACAGGAGAGTACAGCAGTAGTTTGACAAGTTTAGTAAATAAGGAACATAAAAGACATAGGATTGCTGTGATCATTCTGTGCTGTAATGCATGCTTTCTAACCTTGCTCAGCACTTGCCAATGTAAGATAAAAACACTGGTAAAATGTAGTTTTTTCTCTTTTTAATTAAACCAGGTTGGCAGCTCAATACCTCCCCAAGATAACGGGTCTTGTGTGCGACCCCAAGTGATTCGGCTTGTGTCTTGTGAAGAGGGGATTTTCTCTCAGGAACTGGAACCTTCTGAGAGTGAGGAATGTGTAATCTACCCTGAGCAAGATGAAATCCATCCCACAGACTCTAGCAGGTTAAAAATAAGCTCTGTGCTGTGCATGGCTCAGATGTTTCTGTTCTGGTTTTCTTGCAGCTTGTGTGGTAACTTTGATGAGTTGACTTACTGCCTGATTGATGTCAGGTATGTTTAGTTGAGAGTTTTATGTCAGATGGATGCTAGAGGAATATGAAACTAAGAAGGCACCATTAAATAATTTTCCTCTGAGGAAACTGCACATTAACAGTCTCCTCTAAGTTTTTTTTTCTGTTGAGTAAACAACTTGGGAGCAGCCTTTTTGCTTTCTCCCTTATCTGGGTTGAAAATAGCAAGGGAAAACTCACTGACAGTGACACATATGTGGCAGTGAAATGCCTACCCAGGAGAAATGACAGGACCCTTATTTATAAAAATTGGGCAAGAATTTAGCAAATATAGTGTGTGATTACTCCTTTATGGGAAATAGAATGATTTGCATGATACAGATGAAGTTGAAAGGGACACTGGAGACAGTGGAGACGTTTTTATTCCTCCGCTGTTTCTTCTGTTTTAGTTTTACATAATTTAATTTTTCTGTGCTCTATTTTATTTTCCTTCCCTGAATGTTATTCTTCCCTTCCCCTCTTAACCTGATGCTAGTAGCTGTTTAATTTCCTTTGTCTTCTGTCATGTTACAGAGAGTGGGGCTGATAGCTTTAGACAGACTTCTGTGCAAGTGTGCATGCCAGGATTTTGCAGTGAGGCTGCTAGGTTTTGCTAGTTTATTTTTAATTTTGTGGAGATAACATTTGGACTGAGTAGACCCATGTGCTGCTCCATCATAAGAGAAAGGGAAGCCCTCTGGTAATGTTGGATACAGGCTGGACACATGACAATATTTATAGAGCTTTGGAGCTGCCAGGGGTAGTTGCCGTTCAGTTCTGTTGATTGACTTCTGCATCCTACCTTGCCTTGGTGTACATTTGAAACTAAAGTATTTCAAAAAGTGAAAAACTGAAGTCCTTAGGCATCAGGCAGAAGAACAGTGCTGATGACATTTGACAAAATAAGATCCATGAAATCACAACAGAAATCAGCAACCCTGTTATACAAGATTGTATTTTTGTATGATGTTCTTCAGTAAATCAGCCTTTCTCAAAGCCAGAATCTTGTATATTTTGAATCACAGAATTTGCCCAAAGAAGCAGGTCATGAACATGGGGAAAAAAGGTGTATTAGAGCTTAAATCTATGGCAAAGTAGAGTTTCTCTCCTGCGGGTATAGGCCTGGTTTTAGTCCCTTTTTCATCATGTAAACTTCTACATTTGTTCCTCATCTGTGCTGGAAATCAAGCCAGAGCAGTGTGCTGCTGGTGCCTGGTGATCATGGGAACTGACAATGCCCAGAAAATCAGACAGTCCTCTTGGGACTTCAGTGTCCAAGCTTAATGAAATGCAAAAAATATACTGTATAATGATGAGAGAAATCAACTTCTTTTTCTCTTTAAAGCCTTACATTTGTAATAAAAGGTGTTACTAACACAGGTAAGGCCTTATTAAAGTTAAAATGTGCTTCTTTACATGTAAACAAATATCTCTTCTAGTGCTGTATCTTCCTGTCTCTCTTGTAGTGAGTTCCAGGTAAAAGCATTGCTGCATGGGAAGCTCTGTAGAGGTTATCACAGTAATGGATGCCCAGACAAACACAGTCCAGACAGTGCCTGCTCTGTAGATTACAGCAGCAGTCGTCTGTCCAGCCCAGACCATCCGAATGAAGGTAAGATGCAAAGACACTATAAATGTATTTAAACGTGAGCTCTTAGTGAGCTGACCTGAGGTCACACTCCTACTAGTCACACTGGTACTGCTGCACAGATGTAGGAGCATTTGAACAGACACCTCGGTGAAGCCACTGTAGAAGCAGGAGTTGGTTCACTTTTCTTCTTTCCTTGTGCATCTTTGGCTTTCTCTTACCTTGCTAGCCAAGGAGGCAGGCTGTGCTGTATGTGGGATATGGTAGATTAGAGAATTACTGCACTTAATGCTGACTGACTTTAACATCCTTGGTTTGATTTAGCATCTTTGTTGATTTTTTTTTTTTTAACTTGGCTAATGTTACTCTTGCGTTTTTACAGCACTGGGGGTTTTTTGCCTTTTCCCAGATTCTGAAGGCACTGAGCCTCTAAGTGTAGATGGTGTCTCAGACCTGGAGGGAGAAGGAGAGGAGGATGTGGGTACTAGCATGCCAGAGGGAGAAATTCCTCAGATACCTGATCAGGAAAAGTTCCTCAAGGAGCATTTTGAGACCCTGAGCAACACTGATGGAAAAGGTACATCTCTATGTTCAGTGGGGAGACTTTGTAAGGTCACTCCTGATTTTTCTCCCATATAAACCAAACCAGGCTACAAGTTCTGCTGGGCTTTCATGGATGTGTACATATGAGGAGGGGGGACATAAATGGAAAGCAGTGTAAGAGGCCTAAAGAGTGGCATCTGATATCACATCGGTCTGTGTATAAGTTTGTGTGGATGAGATTGGGCTCTGTGTCAGTTTGTGTTAAGTATTGTCCCTGGAGTCATGAAGAGCTGTTACCTTGTTCCCGGACTGGCTTTTCCTGTTGTAAAGGAAAGTATTGCCTGTGTGTTCACCCCCATAGGTGACACGCAGTGGCCTCTAGTGGTGCATCAAGGCATAGCCAATGTCACAAAAGAAAGGCTGAAATGCTGGGTGGAGAGAGAGGATAATAAGAGACATCAGAGTGGCAAAGGAGCTGGTTTGTCTTTGTCGACCAACTCCAGAACAAAGCGTATCTTTTTAGAATTGATAATGGTTGCAGACAGCAATATCTATGTGAGTTGTTGGGGTTCTTTCTTTTCCTTTTATTTTTTTTTCCTCTTTGATGGGTTTGTTTTCTGCTTGATGCCAGTGCCTCACAGTCCTATAGGCAGGATAGGACACAAAGGGAAGCAAAAAAAGGAGGAGGCGTACCCTTAGGGAGAGTAGCAGCTTAAGGCAGACTAATCTAAGTAGAACACTAAAGGCAAAGGAAATAGAATTATTTCATTCTCTGTGGCTTTAGCTTAAAAAAATCCCCTTGGATATCAGGGAGCACTTGATAGTCTCTATGATAAGAACGTGTATGTATGAGAATGCTCTGTAAATAAACTGCTCATTTTTCTTTCTCCTTTAACCAAAATTTTTAGGTGGCTCATGTAGGAATCTGGAAAGAACCGAAAACCTCAGCATTTCCTCTCGCTTTCTTTCCCAGTCTCCGGCTCTCAGGTATGGCTCTGCTTGTTTTGAGTGTTTCTGTCTGTCTATTTATACTAATATGAGTAGGTCTCATGCTAGGTCCTGGGTAAAAATAGTTGAGCAAACTTCTGGCCTTGGTGTGCCTAGGCACAGCAAAGTGTTAGTATAGCACCTGGCAGGCTGTTTGCAGACTCTTGTGATTTGGACAGGTTATCCTGGGTCACTTTAGCTGTTTTATTTCTTCCTAATGTAACACTATTGTTTTGTTCTTTTTCCTCTTTCAACAATGTGCTTAATTGTTTCATGATTAATGCTTTGATTGATTAAGTTGGAGGAATCACTAATAATCTAATTTACTCTTCACTGTTTATGCTTTGTTTATTCTTTTGCATTTCATTCAGCTTGGACAATGAAAGTAGATTTGTCAACTTTTCCTTTGTTTTACAGTCCTTTTCTAATCAGCTTTGTTTCTTGATCCCATGCCTTCACAGGGTGTTCTGGTGTCTCACACAAAGCCCCACAGGGATATTATTCTTCCAAAAATCCCTCAACCCTAAAGCACTCCAAAAGACCTCTGCAAGCTGTTTTCCTTGTTATTAAAAAAAAAATCCCAACAAAACAAATAAATAAAAATTAAAAAAAGGTCAATGCTTTTGTTGATTTGGGTTCATAAATGTTTAAAACAAACAAATACTCCTGTATTCCTCTAAAATGACAACCTAAAATCTCAGCTCAAATGAATTTCATTATGTAGAACTAAGCAGATTTCAATACATATTCAAAGGTTCACCAGCTGTGTCCAGATTCAGCATGGCAGAGAAATTTGTTTGTTATTGCTGTACTCAGCTGCTGTTGCTGCTGTCAGGAGCGCCTCTTAGTCTGTCTCATGTTGAGACTGTATGTTTGGGAAGAAAGCCAGTGGTTAGCTGTTGTGTAAGCTTCTGGAGAGTTGCAGTGAGGAGTGAAGGAAGTCACTGATGCTCTAAAGATGTAACAAGGAAGGTAGTTTTTGATTATGAAAACCTCTGGGCTTTTAATCTGTTCAGTTGTTTAAATGTGCCAGATTGAAAGTTGCCTCCTATCTGAAGTAAGCTCACGGTGTTTGTCTGAAGTGGAGAGGAAGAGGAAATTAGGCTTTCCTCTTGAAGATACTGGCCAGCTTTCCTAGTCATTATGCCTTCATAATGTTAGGAAAGCGTATTTACTTCCTCTTAGGGTTATCTTAGAATTGAAAAGATTTAAATTTTAGTAGGGTGAGCTGAGAGAAAAGACTTGACCTGACTTTGCCCAGTCTTTCCTATGCCTGGAATTTTTCCTTCTCTTTTGTCTTCACTTTTTGCAGTGTCCCCTCTGGAAACAGCAACCCAGTACTATCTGTGATTGCACAGCCTATAGTCAAATGCCTGAAGACCAGAGCTTGCAGGGTTGAGTAGAATTAAGTGGTAGCAGCTCAGGGCATTTTTGACTCAAAAAAGTCCAGACAGGGAGGGGCTCTTTATTCCAGAGAAACTTGATGTATCCAGGGGAACAGGATTAACTGGGATTTCTTTATTGTGTTCTTTAGACGATTGTCACTCTCTTCATCAAATCTGACACTGGATTCAAAGCCCATTGAGCCACCAACCCAGACCAGCCAGTTTACACCAAACCTGTTGAAAAATGACAGCAGCCATCCTGGTGATGCATTGGAGAACAGCCAGCTCCTAGAGAATGTAAATTCAAATCGAGCTATATATGTGCAGAAAAAACGCAGATCAGCTTTGGAGACCAGCAGAGTTGGTATGGCTCCTGGACGGGTTATTGCCTCCTTTCCAGAAGGCCCCATGAATGCAGTCATGAGAAAGGCACAGTCAGTGCATGACCTCGTGCATGAGGGTAAGGACACACGTTGGAATGATGATACGAACCCAAGAATGAAATGGGGACATTTGAGTGGAGGATCTAAATTAAGTTTGTCTTTCAGCATTCTGAGCTACAGGCTTTACATGTTGTCTAACTCCTAGCCTGTCAAGGGAAAATACTTTTAATATTATTAATTTAAAATATTATTTAATATTTTAAATTCATAATACAGATGCTGGTCTTCTAATTATCAGTCTCTGATATTTGTTTGGTAGCTGTGGGAGGACCACTGGCAATGATGGGTGAAATGAAGTATTTGCAAAGAAATTCTCTCTTGCTGTGGGTGGTTGCTCCAAGCTAAGACTGAAGCTCCCCAGAGTGGGGAGGAGAGAAAGAGGGAGGAGACAGTAACAGAGAGCTTACTGTATCCATGCCCTCCATGTGAAATAACTCTATTTTTGAAACGGTCAACTCACTAAACCATTAATAAGTTTGTTTATAAAACAAAAAAAACCCCACCTGATCACACAACAGCATAAATAAGTTTTTGACTGCTTCCTCTGGCCTCTCTCGTAAGAGTCACTGTGGTCCGAGGTCTTCTGAGCATACACTTTATGTACAAAATCTCTCTCATGAGGAAAGCAGCAGTGTGTGAGCAGGATGAAGGATGGGAAAAAAGAAAGCTGTTGAGGCTTGGTGATACTAACCTGAACTAGTGGTTATATTTGTATGCATCTCACAGGGGCTGAGCTGAGCCACATTAAATTCCAGTTTAGGAATTCACTGCAGGCTCTTGTCTATTTTTGGTATGTTTGTCTGTTTAATTTTCACAGATAAGGGTCCTGGAGTGATATCCTCTGCCAAGCAGCGTCCTCAGACTCTTTTGGTGGTTGAGAAGGATCCCAGACCTAGCAATTGCAGGGTGTTATCAGCCAGTATGTTGAAGATGGATGGATCTGGTGCTCTGCTGGCCAAAGATGTCAGGGCTGCAAAACCAAAGTCCTACATGAACCCCACAACCAGCTTCCGGGCTAAGATGTCAAGGAGCATATCTGTAGGGGAAAATCTGTACCTTGGTTGCTCCACTGAAATACTGACTGATGGGAGGACTAGTCCTCCAGTGACAGAGAAGACACAATTTACTTCCACACCAGATGCTGAGAAGATTAAGCTGCCAGTGAAAGAAAATGTTCCAGTGAAACCTGCACTCCAGCCAGTTGTAAACTGCTCATCTCCCAAGTCCTTCCACAGCAAGTTGGCATCATCAAACCGAGCACATCTGATTCTTGACATCCCCAAACCATTGCCTGATAGACCCACACTGGCCTCCTTCTCACCCACTACCAAAACAAAAACCCTGCTTGAGCCACAGTCTCCACAGTCACCTGCTGGGGCCTCTAAAAAGAAACCCTCTTTTCCTGAGGTCCGAGCCTCCAAGAGGGAGAACCAAGCTGCTGGGTCTCTGCTTCCTGGTAGAGAGATCCCAACAGGGCTTGCTAAGGAGAGCCCAGTGGATTATCCAGTCTCAAGGACAGATTGCCAGGATGAGCCAGGGGGCACTAGTCTAAAACTGAGGGAGGTGCCAGAGGGCCAGCACCTAAGGTCTCCTGAGAGCACACTGCCCAGGGGCAGGGAGCGGATCACCGGTATCGCCTGTGTGCTAGACAGCCAACCTGGACTTTGCTCACTAGACCCCATCAGGCCGAGGTCTCCTACATGTATAACTGCCTTGGCACAGGTCTCAGGTGTGCATGGATACCCATCTCTTATCTTCCCCCTTCTGTCTCCTGTCTTTGTGAACCGCCTCACGATCCCATCACATTTCTTTACGTCCAGCTTCTGGCCTGTCTCGTCCTGTCTGCACCTGTCTCGTTCCATAAACCATCCCCTCAATGGTGAGACACTTCTTCAATCTAACATCTTTTTCTCAATCTTTAGTTTCCATTTCCTCTGGGTCTTATATCTGACAGTCCTTAGGTGAATGTTTTGTAGACCTCAGAGCTGTCGTGTTGTTAGTGATTCAGCTGTACAATTACCTCTAGGGGCTCAAACCTCTTTGTGGTCAGTGCTGAAAGCTGACATGCTGGGAATGCCTTGGAGTGTGTAGGTCACATCCCCCCAACCTCCTCTCAGAGCATATTTGGCCAGCAAATGAAGGTGCAGGCCAACATGTGCTAAAAGAACCAAACAAACGCAGATAATACTGATAGTGAAGTTATGCCAGGCAGCTCAAACTTTGCTTTGTTAATATGCAAGTGTGCAGGGTCCAGAAGGGTTTGCACGCAATTTTCTCTATGAGATAAGGCTTGATGGAGGTGAACTCCTTGCTGTAGCTACTTGTGAGAGTAAGCAGGTCTTTGTGCTGTTATCAGTCTGCTTTGAGGACATGTCTGCAGACTGAATATGCAATGCATGTACAGAGTTTGAACAAAAAAAATGTGGGTTAATTTTTGAATTATCTCTAGTTTGGAGAAAAAGGTACAAGATGTAAAACTTTCACCTGCTGAAAACAGCTCTAAGATCTGTTACAGGTCTCAGTTTAAGGTACTTCAATCAAATGAAAACTAGCAGATAAGTTCAAATTGAAGAAAAAATCCTGCCCTCCAAGGCAGGAAAACCACCAGTGGCAGAGAAGACACTGTTTGGTCCCACATCACTTGTTGAAGTTTTTCTTTTGTGTCACAATCTGAAAGAAAGTACACCTTTCAGAGTTGTGTATTAGAAAGCTGGATGTTAACCACTGCACTGATACCTTGTGCCCTCAGGGGCTATACAGGTTTTTATCCCTTTTGTTATGTTGTTCTTACTCATATCTGAGAGGGGGTAACTCTGTAATCCTGTGATCAATTACCTTCTGTGGTGCCAGGCTGTTGCACCATTCATCAGAATGGTTAAGCACAGTATTTCAGCCGCAAAGCATTGCAGAAGGTTTAATCTGCATTTGATGCACTGTTATTTTTGTTTTTGCATTTCTAGAGGGATCAAACACCTTAAGATTTAAGTACTATTATGTCAAACAGGAAATGTGATGTTTTGTCGAAGGGACCTGCAATTATCATACTATAGCGGCTCTGAAGAACAGTGAGTGCATCTGAAATTTTCAGACCCTCTCCCTACAGGGGTGAGGTTTCCTCCTCCAGATGCAGCCTGAAGCTGTGGAATCACATTCTACAGCAGAACTGTAGTTTTGTGTACTCTTTAGGCTGAGTTTTCTCTTCTAGATTTGCAAATCAGGTGAATGTAGCAAATGGTTTTTCGTCAGTTTGCAGAATTAACACAGGTAGCATAGAGAAAGAGCAAGGTTTTATTTAGTATTGATTTTATTTTTTTTTTTGACAACTCCCAAGACATAGCACACCCTGACAGAATATTTAACAGCATCCCTTAGCGAGTTAGAATGATACGGCACTGTGGATCCCCAGTGATATTTTTTCTCTGTAGGCAGCTGTCAGTCTTAAGCTTCTTGCAGACCACATTTCCCAAATTTTTAGTGGTAGATGCTGGAAAAGCTGTTTAGATCCAAGTTGGCTATCACTGTGAACAACTTACTGTGGCTTCTGGGAATCACAATGCGGCAGTTTTGATTAAAACTGTAAGGTTGATAGAGACTTGTTCCGCTTTTGACTTGCACTATTACTTTGGGTTTCCACTTAATTTTTCTGTCCTTCCATTTCCTGCTCGTATAACGGCTGCAAATAAAGAGACTTAATTGTTCTTGTTAAAGCGTTTTGACATCTACAGTTAAAGTGCTGTAGATGTGCTTAATACTGTTGCTGTGTTTAATATTCTCTGCTTTTCTGAAGAGCTCTGCTGCGCACACCTGAAAGGCAGAAAATGACTGTTACTTAAGCATTTATATTAGGTTTCATGACCTTTTTCCTGACTGGCACCTCCCAGAGCTGGAGACCAGCATAAAAACAATGATCAGAGGAGAAACCAGAAACGATCATGAGAAGAAACAGCTGGGTTTCAAACATAGCGAGGGAAGGAGGGGGGCAGAAGGCAAGAATCTTGGATTGCACTGAAGGCCATTGTGCTCAGACTCCACGGGTGATTTAGGATCAAAGAATGCAGATGGAAGGATTTGTTCATGCCCCTTTGTTCTTTGTAGATGTTTTTGTTTATGTATAAATAGATGTTTTTCTAGCTGTATTTGTTTATGCATCATCTAGATGTATTCATAAAATTAGCTCACATCCTCTCCAGTCTGTTCAAAGATAGTGTTCTTAGAATTGCAGGAATTACTGTGCTAATGTGACAAAGTTTTGGGTTTGGGTAACTAAAGGAAGTTGAATGGCCTTTGTCCAGCCTTTGCAAATTGAAGATTGTGTTTGTGTGTCTATGTCTTTGTTCATGGTTTATGTCTAACGCATGAAAGTGTTTATCGTGTAAAAGATTGCAGGCCTTCAGCTCATGTTTTGAAGGTAATACCTGGTGCAGACAGGCAGAAGATGCTGTCCCTCAGTTGCTTGCTTTTATTTTTCAGTTTTGAATTATGGTGTATGTCATGGGTTGCTCAGCAATTGTGATTGAGTTTGCTTGTCACCATTCCTCTGGACCTCAGTCCTCACTAGAGAACACTGCAATAATTCAGGTTAATCCATCATCCTCTGTGCTTTGGTAATACACTGTGCAGAAGGATGCTTGAGGGGTAGCTTGTAGATTTCTCAAGAGATGGAAGCTAAATTAGAGGTGACTTGGATCAGTCCTTCTTGCCACTAGAAGCCCTCATACAAACACGGCTTTAATTGTATTTGGAAGTCACAGGGATAATCTGTGACTGTCCGTGACTGTAACAAAAACGTGCAATCTGAGGAAAAACATTGCTGACATTGGAGAGTCTGAAGACTGGAAAAAAAATAGGGGTGTTTGAAGCAAGCAGTATGTCTAGTTAGTATGAAGGAAAGCTCATGCACAATATGCCTATTTAATGATGTGCTTAAACCAGGCCTAAAAGTTGAATGGGAAGTTGTGTGAGCATGGTCTTTCAGATATGCATTGAAAAACCTGTTTTCTTACCAAACTGTGAGGTTGCAAATAGTGGAGTGTCTGTGTCTTAACTTGTGCTTTTGTTTTTCTCCCTCCAGAATCAGGCATCAGCATAGAGCAGTGTGAGCACGTGGTGTCCGAGCTCCAGGACAGCATGCGCAGAGCCCTTCACCTTTACCGCAGGGTGAGTGACCTCACACACGGGCTCTGGTACATTAGCTGGGCTTTACAGCCCACAGACACAGAATGTAACTGCTTGCTGCCTCAAGGTGTTCTCTTGACTGCGTGTTCAGTGACACAAGCTGCCTGGCTGTCCACTTGACTGCACCTTCAACTTGAACTGGGGATGCAGGAGCTCCTGAGTTCCAGCTTTTGGATTTTCCAATGGTTTGCTATGGTATTCTGAGCAAATCAATTAAGTTTTCAGCCTGCTTAGTCTATCTGTAAACTAAAGATAACACTGTTCTGTTTTTCAAAGGGGTATTAGGGAATTAATTAATGGTTATACAGTGTTTCAGGGATATGAAATATTATAGGAGCTTTGAGTTTTATTATACCCATCAGTTCTTTGTCTTTGATACCTGGGAAAAGGATTAGCAAATGTGGGATACCATGGGAATCCAGCTGTGAGAGGAACATGCAGCCCTCTCATCACCAGACCAGAGTTACGTGCAAAGCAATATAACAGCTCTCTGTTTCTTTGCTTAGCACTGACCCATCAAGTCTCCTGCAATGAGTGTAAGACTTTGATGGTGAGCATCTGCTACATGGTCCTCTGCAGCTCTGGCCACAGCACTTGCATCACCTTTCCGACCTTGCTGTGTTCCTGGGACCAGCTGTGTTTGGCAGACAGGAGGGACAGCAGACTGTGTCCCTGTGCTGCAGCTGGGAAACACAGCACCTCCTTAAGGCTGCTATAAGGGGAACACTACCCAAAAATGTACTTCCCATCTCTGTCCTATTGGAGTAATGCCTCTGAATTTTGTGTGATTAGGAGTATTGGATGCATGTCCTACTATATGTCTAAATGGGCAGTCTCAAATGTTGAAGAAAAGTAGACTGGATTGGTCTGAAAATCTTATGGTTTCACTTCCCTAAAGGGCTAAAATTGCTTACTTAAAATTACTTTACCTAAACCCCAATGCATTCTTTTTTTTCCCCTCCTCTTTGTTTTCAGGTATTAAAGGATACGGAATCTACTGACAAAGATAAAATAGCAGGCCTCCTGACAGAGACATTCTCCTCAATGAAGAAAGAATTGGACTCTCTGAAGGGTGCAGAAGAGCTTCCAAAAGATAAGGAGGCACTGGTGAAGCCACAGGATAACACTAGCCCACTGAATGAGGGATGTGGTGCCAATCTACCGAGTCCCAAGAGTCTGGGAGATGAGCAGACACTAGCTTTGTTGGAACAGTACTCAGAGCTATTGCTGCAAGCTGTGGAACGGCGCATGGACAAAAAACTCTAAGAGGGGTGGCTTTCAGGTGTTTGTGAATATGCAGAAATAATCACGGGAAGAGGACCACAGAGAGCTTCAGACCAATGCTACCATCAGCTGGTCTAGGGCTGATGGGGTTACCTTTATAAATTGATTTCCTCAGGCTCCCATAACTGACTTGTTCCAGTTCTTAGCAATGTGCTGGCCACAGTTTTAATATTTGTTTCCCAATGGTCTTCAACTTCCTGTCTCTAAACAAAGTCTTGAAAGAGGAGTTTGGAGAAATTGCCTTGAAATTTCTTCATAGCCAGGAGGTCAGGATGTTTGACACCTGAAAATACGAAGAAAATCCAGTTTATCCAAGAAATTCTGAACTGCTGAATAAAAGCAAAGGAGTCCAAGTGAAGCCAATCCCTTCCTCTCTGAGACTTCATGAGAATCAAGAATCAGACTTTTTAATGGGTTTATTTATTAATTTATTTCTCTTGACTGTTGCTCTATGCCACGTTTGTGGCTGTTATCTTTGTCCTTTAAAAAAGCTGTCAATCCGTTTGCCATATCCCAGCGAGAAACAATCTCTGTATTATAAACCCCCAACAGGGAGACAGGCTGGAGTGTCTGTGCAATTAATGAACTGTTCTCTGCTTAGATCTTGTCTTGCTGTTCTTGCTTTTCCTGCCTTAGTTTTGTTCCCTGCAGTAATCTTGCTGTTGTTATGACAACCTTGTCTGCTTTCCTCTTGTGCCAAGGCAGTCCTCACACTGTATTTTATCTGCATTCACCTCCAGGGAAAGGCTCTGTATCCCTTGGGCCATGCTTTGGAGATTACTTTATGAATTCATTAGTGGTATTTTTAGTCTGGAATTTGATGTTACATTGATACTTCATACCGGGTTTTCTGCAGACATTTTGAAATTGGATTTAGATACAATACAGAAATTTGTTTCAGCCACCTTTCATGATCAGGAATTGGATATTGACTTTGGTGTTGTTATGATTTATTTGTGGAGAAGTGACATGGAAAAGCTGGTTTCCATCTCTTACAGTGTAACTCTGGATTTGAGAGATCTTCAGTGCCATGGCTCATCTGTGTCATTTGTTCATTTCACTGTGATTGGAAAATGTTTTCTCCTTGCCTTTACAGAAAAACAGACTATTTACATCCCAAGCTGGGATTCTCTTACCTTTTGTAAAGCTATTTCAAATCCCCTCAGAAAATTATTTCCTAAGAACTTCAAATGAGATATTTTGGGGTGTGATTACCATCAATTCCCTTGCCTCTAGCCGCTTTTCATGAATTTCTGGTCTGAGAAACAGAAACTCTTCTCTTCTTGCATTTGTATGTGCAATATTCTTCTCGCCCTGTGGAGCTTCTCTAAACCCATGCTGACGTGTGTCTTTTGTGGCTTAAAATTGTCCAGTGATGTTTTTTAGGTCAATGATATAAGCTAAGAAAAAAAATTTGAAACCAATGAAATTCTTCAGCACCTTCTCCCTTACTCCCACTCCTTTCAACAACAGGGGCAAATACACAAAGTGATTTATTTCTTCCTTCTGCAGTCTGTCTTGCATTTATTTTAAGGCAGAGCAGTGTAATCCCAGTTCATAAAACTAATGCAAGCAAAAAGAATTTGGTGGGAGAGAAACTGCTAGCATCTGTGTAAGTCAGTCAGAGGCAGCTGGACTGCATCACTTGGTTACATAGGTTAAAGAGTGGAAGCAGTTTTCTTTCATTTTACTGTCCTGGCTGCTGTCTCTCTGAAACCTTGTGGCACTTGGAAATGTGGTCTGTTGACTTCTCTGTCATTCTGTGACTGCATATCTACAGTGCAACCTTTTTCCTGGCTGGTCTGGCCAGACTGGCATAGGACAACCTATTTCTCCTGAGTAACTCTCTGGCTGAATAATCTGCAGTTCTGTCTCTTCCCCAGCAGGTTTGCTGCCTGATCACTGCCGAGTGCTTCAGGACATGGCAGTATGGGGAACACTCTGAGAGCTTTCCATCAGCTTCTGCCTGTAATTGGAATCTGCCTAATCATGTTTCAGGTGTCCTTGCTAACCTTTTCTTCTGTGGGCTTGTACTGAAACTTTAAAGGGGTTGTTTTCTAGTCCTGTCTCTGCACTGTATTGAGCTGAATCAGCTGGTGTGCTCGGTCCCATGGGCAGCTTCTCTTGCACAGACAAGTTTTGCAAAGGAAGGCAAGTTGGAAACCAGAGAGGAAATTTCTGTCAGTTTCTCTGAGTGAAAAGGTGAGCTGGAGATGCCACGAGTGGAATGTGTGATAACAGTCACGTTGGGTTTGTGATGGGAGTTAGTGTGGGTCAAGCTTGCTTTTGAGGTGACCAGTTCCTCCCCTTTCAGACTGTGAAAATACGTCCTAGTATACAGGAAATTTCTTGCTGTACTGGGGCCACAAGCCACTCAGGAAAAATAGCAGTCCCTTGAACCCAGGTATATTTTGGTACTGTTGATAATGGCTTGAGGGTTCTTTATAGTACTTCATTGTGCAATTTTATACCATTTTATTATTTAAACATTGAGTGACAAAAAGGTCAGAGATGATACAGAAGAGCCAGTGGCGAAAATGAAATTACCATGAACGTAAAGGGCAACAACCAGCAAAGCTGGCATAGAGGTATGAAACAAAGCTCCTTGGAAATAAGTTGCATGAAGCAAATCTGATTTTTAAGCTGATCAGAGTGGGTTTTGTTTCCTGGAATGGATTTTACTTGGGGTTATGGCTGTGTACAGGAAACCAGAGGTAAAATCTGATCAGAATGATGGCAAGAAAAGTGTTGGGCAAGTAGATCAGTTGGAGAATGGTTGTGTAGTTTAAAATAAATTTAGAATAGTATATGTAGGAGACTCAGGAAAACAGAGTAGAGGTAGAGATGGTCTTGGTCTGAAGAACACCATTTGGCCAATACCTGTGAATGATACAATACTAAAAGGCTTCAGGAAAGTAGATATAGGATTTGGAGATGGTGATCTGTAATTGAAGGATGAATTGGAAGGAGTTTATGTTTAGATATGTTCTATTGAGCCTCTTGCTGTTCTCTAAGCAACTGTTTTTCTTAAATGGCAAAGTCATGAGCTCCTTGTTCAAGGCTTTGATGTTTTGAATTGATTAGAAGCCCAGTAAAGGAGATGTGGGTGCCGCAAGTTTGTTGCTGAGAGGCGTGAGGAGATAGTGTTGCTCTGTATAATTTAAGACTGATCCAACTAATGCTTCCCTGCTAACTTCCTATTGCTGGCAGTAGGAAATATTCCTAAAACCTTTAGTTTACAGAACAAAAAGAGCATAAATGCATTGCATTTGCACCTTGTGAACATGTTTCACTGCAGGCTGTCCATTGGGCCAGGCAGAGAAATAATGAATAATAACTGCCTGGGAAGTGGTTTGTCGGAGGAGGTAATAAATTTGAGTCTATCCGTCTTAATGGTTTGTGATCTCTCTTACTGGTTTCTGTGGGTGTTAGCATGGGCACAGCAAGATACCTGTATTAAGATAAGTTATTTGTTTAACATAAAGCCTGAAAAAATAATTTGGACCTACTTACCCTCTTTACGTATGTTTTCCCCCCTTCAACCCAACATTCCTGATTAAAATGAGAAGTTTTAGGTTTCTTTTCCATCTTGTAAATAGTACTGCTTTGCCTGCAGAACCCTTGTTCTAGGGCTCTTTTGAGCTGGGACAGTAGGAAGGGCTGCAACCTGGAAGGGCAGCAAACTCTGTTTTATTTCCTGCTGCAGGCATGTAACACCTTCCTCCTCCCCATCCCTCAGCAGCACCTAGGAGCTGTGTGTATGGGAGTCCGCCTTTCTTCCACCTCCTCTCTCAGGTTGTCCTCTCCTTTCCATGCGGCTTCCCAGGTGATGACTGGGGCATGACCTTACAGCGGCTCCCTCCCCAGCCTCCCCGTTTTGCAGACTTCGTCATGACTCAGAGGAATTGGGACGTTTCTTTCCGGGAGTAGAAACATACCAACTTAATTTTTTAAAAAGAACGAATATGTATATAATTATATATAAGAAAAAATGATGAAATGCAGCTATTTAAACACCCTTGGTAAATGCATGCATGTATACAGTGTCTTCCCCCCAGCCCGTTGGATGTGTAGCATCCAGGACACTAAATGACAAAAAACCTCATTGAAATGGTAGACAGGTCTTCTAGCACCCCCCCGAGAGAGCAGGTGCTTCCTTCTCTGGGTAAGTCCGGCGTGTCCCATGTTTCAGTTCGTGCGTGTGAAAGACACGGGACGGCTGGGGCTGTGTTCGTGTCACACGGGGGACACGCGCGGGGCGGCCGCGTTCGCAGCAAGCCATGTCCGCCCCGCGCGTCCTTCCCGCGCCCGCGCTCCAGGCAGGCTCCTCCTCACCCCTGCTCCCTTTTTCCTGCACTGCCCTTTTCCTCCACTCCTTCAAAACACAAACAAAAAAACCCCTTCCTGCTTTATTTATAAACGCGTGTTTTTATACTTTTGGCTTTAGGTAAAATAATACTTTGTCTTTTTTTTTTTTAATTATTATTTGGGGAAAGAATTAATAATTCCATTTGTTGGCTTTTGTTTGTTTTGTGGTTTTCTTTTTTTTTTTTTTTGCACTGTGAGGCTCCCCTTGGAGCTGTTTTTAACTCTGTATCCATTTGTACTTCATGTCTTAAACTGTTTCAATAAAAACCTGACCATTTGTTACCGAGCTGCGCGACTCACTCGGGGGCTGCGCCCGAGGTTGGTTTTCCGGGGCAGCGGTGGGCGGGGATAGGG
>WEKY01032030.1:68261-116080 GCA_013390045.1 Picathartes gymnocephalus | reverse complement strand
GCCCGGGGCGGGCAGTGGTGCTGGGCCGCCCCGCCGCTGCCCCGGGGCCCGGCCCGCCCGGTGCGGCCGCCTCGGCCGAACAGCGGCACCCACTGTGCTGCCGGCATGATGGTTCCGAGGTCGAGGTGAAGCAGAAAGGCCGCCGCAAAAAGAAAGCGGAACACGAGAAAACGGTCCTTTAATGGTTGTTCCTCTGTGTATAAAGTAGCAAAACAAAGCACTATTCCAGCTTCCAAAAAATCTTCCTGTGGTATCACCTCTGTATGAGTGCACTTCCTGTAGCATAGGCGCTTTATCCCTTTATCCTCAGGCGCTGGACTGAGGTTTCCATCTGGCTCGGAAACCCCCCTAAAACTCTCTGGGTCTTACCAGAGGGATTCTGGATCGTGGGGGGCACTGCTTGCTGTCAGCGTGGTGAGACTCGTGAAGTCTGTGTGCTGGCAGGAGCTGCTTCTCCCGCGATGCTCAGTAACACTGTTTATATTTTGCCTGGACAGAGCTGGGCTGGCCGGAGTCCGTACCCTATCTTGATAGGCCTCCGTCCCCGCTGGAGTTTTATCGAGAGTGGGTGAGTCCGAATAAACCCTGTATAATTCGCGACGCCATCAGCCACTGGCCGGCTCTGAAGAAATGGACCTCAGCGTACCTCAGGTATGAGCGAGCTGTGGAGCAGGAATGGTGTTCAACTTCGGGTGACCTCATTAAAAACCCCTTGGTTATCTTTCCTTTTACTTGTAAGATTAGCTCAGATTCCTTCCTGGTTCTGTAGGAAGGTGTTCAGTCTTCCCAAGGTCACGTGTAATTGTCTTCCTTGCACACCTACTGCCCTCCCAGTTCTGATGCAGCCAGGAGGATGGGTGCTTTGGCTATGTGCAGCCAACAGACTCAGGCTATTGAAACCCAGCCAGCTGGAGTGGGGCTGTAACACTGTAAAAACAAACTGACTTGTTTGTGACAGAGCACACCTTGTTTTCTTCAAAAAACTAAATGATGAGCATTTTAACAATGACTGAAATTTTAAAGAAAAGTGCCTCTTTAAGAGAGAATTTATGGTTAGATCTAAAATCTGTAGGTCAGATCTAATTCTGTGGGGTTTAAAGCTAAATATCTTATGGAACTAAGAACTGTTAGCCTCATGGGGTGTGTATCTGTCAGTTCCTGTCCACCCCTTCTCCTTACTCAGTTGATTTTGAACATGTGAACACTTAGATTTAGCTTGAATGGCCACAATAGTATCAAGCTCTACCATGATTGGTGAAAAGAAGTGCCCGAAGAGGGCCCTCTGTCTGCACAGAGGAAAAGGGAGCTCCTTTGTGAACTGTCCTGCAAGGAGAGAATTCAGACAGGAAAAAGAAGGTAGAGTTGCCTTGAGCTACAGGGAGCAATTGGAGCAGAAAGCCAGAGTCCTTACTAGATAGCAGAAAATCTAATCTAGATACACCTATCCATGGAAAGACAGGCATCTTATTTTTGCAGCCCTTGAAACATGTTTTTAAAATAACCAGTATGTAATATATGAGCTAATTGCAGGCCTGGATCTAAACCTTTGATTTGTTTTGCAGGGAGGTAGTAGGTCCCAAGGTGGTGAGTGTGGCAGTGACACCAAATGGTTATGCAGATGCAGTGTTTCAGGACCGTTTTGTCATGCCAGAGGAGCGCCAAATGCCTTTCATGGACTTTCTGGACATTGTGGAGAAGAAAGTAACCTCTCCCAACGTATTCTATGTGCAGAAGCAGTGTTCAAACCTCACTGAGGAGTTCCCTGAACTTGTCTGTGATGTGCAGCCTGACATACCATGGATGAGTGAGGCACTGGGTAAACCCTCAATTTCCCATGTGTTCAGTAAATATTTTGCATGGAGATTTAAAACAATCACACTAGGTGGTACATGGTGAAGGATTGTTCTCTTTCTGAATGCCACAGCTCAGTTTGGTTTCACCCTCTTAGAAAGCAGATGTGGTAAAATACCTAATAGTGTAATACAAGTTTTGGGTTTGGATGACTCTGGAATCAGTATCTCTGCTGTGTATTGGGACCCTCACAACTGAAAAAAATATCATGTAACACTTTTTTACATTGAGTAGCTTTTCTCTGATCTGGAGTCATGTTTTGGCTCAGTGTGTTGCTGTTGTTCACCGCGTGCTATTTGCAATGAAATCTGTCATAGTTATGAAGGAAGTTACAGGACAGAATTTGGCAGAAATGGGCAGAAAATTATTTGAAATGCTTTTAAAAATGTCAATTTTTTTTTTTTTTTTTTTTTTTTTTTTGGTCATCTATCTCTTTTCCCTAACCATACAGGGAAGAAGCCTGATGCTGTGAATTTCTGGCTTGGAGAGTCAGCTGCTGTGACATCTTGTACGTATCCTGTGGCACTGTAAATGATTGCAGCACAGGTTTAAGCTGGCTTGTTTTGAGTTAGTGGCTCAGGAGAATGGTGTGGATTTTCTGACAAGGCAGTTCTATTTTGAGATGCTTTTTTCCGCATTCTTTATTCTGGCCGTCTGCAGCCTCATGCTGCTTTGTCTCTGGGTGCATCTACATGGCACTGTGTCAGGCAAGGCACTGACAATTTGCTTCATTGAATGCATTTGCTACAGCATGATATTGTGACTTTACCACTGGCTGCAAGAGGAAGAGGCAGCCTGATAATAATAGGGAAAGCTGGCATTTTCAGTTTACTATAGTTTCTGCTGCAGAGATGGAAATAACACTGATTTTCTGTCTTTCTCCACATTTCTTTTTTTCCCCTCAATCCTAGTACATAAAGATCATTATGAGAACTTGTACTGTGTGGTATCTGGAGAGAAATATTTTCTACTGCATCCACCAAGTGACCGTCCCTTCATCCCATACGGTACATCATTTTGCTGTGCAGTGTGTCGGAAGGTTGGAAGGAGGACAGACTAAAACACTGAAAGATGTGAAAAAAAGGAAGCAGTGATAACATTTTGATGTTTATGCAGTGTTAACGCTTTCCAGTGTGAACAGAAATCTCTTCTATTTCATGCTGTGGGTAGTTTGTAACACAAATGTTATTCTGAGGTCAGGTTTTCCAGTCCAGTAAAGTAATGGGCTCATTGATTCACATGTTGAGTCCTATGTCCAGTTCTGGGCCACTCAATTCAGGTAGGACATTTAGATACTGAAGCGATTCCAGAGGAGGGCATTAAAGCTGATGAAGGTTCCAGAGGGTGAGTCCTGTGAGGAGCAGCTGAGGGAGCTGGGGTTTTTTAGCCTGGAGAAAAGGAGACTCAGGGGGACCTTTTCACTCTCTAGAACTCCCTGAAAGGAGGTTGTACCCAGGTGGGGGTCAGGCTCTTGTCTTGGTCAGCCAGTGACAGGATGAGAGGTAATGGTCTCAAGTTGTGCCCAGGGGAGGTTTAGGTTGGACATTGGGAGGATTTTCTTTACATAAAGGGTGATTAGATATTGAAATGGACTGCCCAAGGGGGTGATGGAGGCATGTCCCTGGAGGTGTTTAAGGAAAGACTGGAGGTGGCACTTAGTGCCATGGTTTAGTTGGCAAAGTGGTGTTCAGTCTTAGACTTGATGGTATCAAGTGATCTCAGATCTCATCTCTTGATGTCTTTTCCAACCTAATTGATTCTGTGATACTCATGGCAGATACTCTTCAGCTTTAGAAATATTTAAATTATTTAAGTATTTTGTCAGTGTTGTAGCATGTCATCTTTGATCTTTTACAGATATGGATTCTGCCTGCCTGCTTTTCTCTAGATAAAAAAAAAAGCCAGGAAACTAAAAAATTAGTTGTATTTTAATGAAATATTCAAGCTACTAACTGAATCTCTGAAAACTGAGAAATGAAGGAAGATATTCTTGTGGCAGCATTGCTTCACACTACCTGTTTTCTGTTTCTTTATTTTGTTTCCCCTCATGCACAGCAATAGTTTTTGTTGCAGTGTCATCTAGAAGATGGACAGCTTAAATTTGTCTCATTCCCATTCCTTGACTTTCAAACCATCAGATTAAGTGAATGCAGAGTGCTCTATGACACAAATATAGTTTTGCTAGATGTGTGCTTCTGCAATATTTTATTTATACTGTTTTTGTTTTGTTTACAACCTTGAAATAATAGAATTACAGAATGGTTTGGAAGGGACCTTGAAGGTCATTGAGTCAATGCCCCTGCCATTCAGTAGGCCAAGCTGCTCAAAGCTCCATTCAGCCTGACCTTGAAAACTTCCAGGGACAGGGCATCCACAACTTCTCTGGGCAACCCGTTCCAGTGCCTCATGGCTCTCATTGTTAAAAAATTCTTCCTATATATAATCTAAATCTACCCTGTTTCAGTTTGATACCCTTAAGTATTGTCCTGGCCTTGGTAAAAAAAAATCTTTCTTTGTCTTTGCTATAAGTCCCTTTTAGGTACTGGAAGGCCTCAATGAGGTTTCCCCAGCATCTTCCCCAGGCTGAACTCCATCTCCTCAGCCTTTCTTGGACAGGTGGTGTTGTATGTATGTGAATGTATGAAATATATGTGTATGATAGGAGCCCTACTTTGTAAAACAAGTTACTGTTAAACCATAGAACAGAGATAATGCTTACTTTTCACAGTGTGTAGTAAAAAGAGAATTCTATCTTTTTGAGCATTAGGTTAATTAATGGAGAGAAACTATCTCAAGGGAGGGCTTAGAAAACCACGTGTGCTGAAGCAATGAAAGAAAAGCAACCAGCAGTATCTGAAGCAGTTGGTGAGCCCTGTCAATTAAAATTAGAAGTGAAAAGCTGACCACAAGTCACTAATAACTCTTATGAGTGCTTCTTTGGTAGACTGACCTAAGATGAAACACCCAATAGAATGATGTGTAAGTCAGGGATGCATTTATGACTTTTGAAAAGGAAAGAAAACAGTTACTGGAACAAAATAGGACTGGGATACAAATGGGCTTGGAGGAGAATAAGTATTATTCCGACTGACTGAAAAAAAAGTATATTAAGAAACTGGATAAAATTTGAAATGGAAAAAGGGAAGGATAGCGAGTACAGTAAGTTGAAAATGGTTTTGTCTTAATTTTTCTTGGTGAAAGTGTGACATGCACTGCCATTAAGTTATCTGAATTATGTAATTTAATTCTTTCTCTGGTTCCAGAGCTCTATCAGCCAGCAATCTACCATGTATCAGAAGATGGCTCATTTGAAATTGTGGATGAAAAGACTGCAGAGAAGGTAAAAAGTTTATAAAGAATGCAGTTAGTATAGTAGGGAGAGTTTGGGGCATTGTTGAGCTCTCAAACTAAGCATATTGACTGATATTTAGAAACCCTTCATTACTGCAAAGAGAATGCCCAGGTATTTCACTTGTATTTTACTATTTGCAAAGGATACCCAGCTTCCAGAAGAAATTCTTTACTGCACACCTGAAACCATTAATATTATAAACTGTTGCCTTGCACCAGACTTTAACAGATCCACTAAAGAACTTTTGAATGTGTCAACAATAAAGGAATTGATTGCCTTATGCCTGAAATATACCCCTCTACATTCACTTTCTTTTGGCCCTCTACTCAGGTCCACTGTAGTATCACCAAGTGCAATAAAACATACCTGTCTGAATGAATAAATTGCATTTTCTTTGTAGTAGCAATATTTATTTGGTTAAAATGTATACATCTGGAGGCACTTTACAAACCTCAGTAGAATCTTAATCCCTTGCCTTTTGCCTCTGCGAAGTGTGAGTAATGTTACAACAGAACTTGAGCTGGGGCTTGTTCTCTGTTTCCAGAGTGGTGTTCATGGAATCTCATTCCTGTAATGCAGTAATGTTCAAATGCTGATGTTTATAATTCTGTAGGGTAGAGAAAGAATTAATGCAGGCAAGAGGGACTTCCCAGCAAGGAGGGGTGTTTTAGCTGCTGAGAGTAAAAATTAGACCAGAGAGCTTAGGAAGAAGAAAGGAATTTCTATAAAGAGTGGTGCAGATAAAGTATTTAAGTACTGAATGCAGGAGGAACAAGCAACTTAAGGGGCTGGAGGTGTTTTGAAAGTATGCCACAAGACTGCAATTTCATAGATGACATTTATTGCCGTTTCCCTAATTAGAAATGCGTCACTGAAGGAGGCACATCTTTGCATCCTTGACCTATTCCCATTGAATGTGGAAAGCTGTGTAGCTGTACATGTTTTGCTAGACAAAGTACATGTTTTGTAACCTAGTGAGTTTGATTATCAGTTGTTTTTCTGGAAGCTTGCTGGAATTTTTTGCCAGGGTCAGTACCATATACACACTCTTTTGCCTTTAGGTGCCCTGGATCCCTCTGGACCCTTTGAAGCCAGATCTAGAACTGTATCCAGAGTATGCTCAGGCAAAACCTTTGCAGTGTACAGTGAAAGCTGGTGAGATGTTATATCTGCCTTCTCTCTGGTTTCATCATGTTCAGCAATCACATGGCTGTATTGCAGGTAAAATAGTAAGATACATTTTTGAACTGTCGTGGATGTGCAGCTAGATATCCCACAGCAAAGCATCAGTGGGTGCAAAGGTTCCTTTAAGGTTATCTGCCTGTCAGCAGGAGAGAATAACAATCTCGACAGATCCCATGGGGCTTCCTCCTTGCAGCCTGTTTTGTTTATAATTCATAGCTTTGTTGACACAACATGGAAGATGTTTCTCTGTTTTCATATGAGCTGAAATCTGCTCTGACCCAGTCTCTTGCCTTGCTAATAAGGTTGTGTTTGTGTTACTGTTCCCCTACACTTACCAAAAGTATTGTCATCTCTTTCTTTGTAGGATTCATCATCATCTCTCTCTATTTTTTCCTCTCTCCCCAAGTGAATTCCAGAATTTCAAGCATTGCTCCTTTGGTACATATGGAGGGGTGGGGATGGTGCAAAGTATTATTGTTATGTCATGCAAGGTTTGAGGAAGAGATTTTTGCTGGAATTTTTGTTTGTCCTTTGTCTGGAATAATCCTGATAATGCTGTTCAAGAAAAAAGTATTTTGAACAGTGTAACATTAGTATTTGTGTAACACTGAAAACATTGCAAGCCCTTTTTTCAGTTCTTGTGATTCTGTGATAAAAAGACAGAAGAGTAGAGCAGTATTTTTGATTAGTTTTTCCCAGTGCTTCTGCATCAGTCCTTAAAGGTTTTTTTGAAAAAGCAGAGTTGTTTCCAGCTGGCCACCTTTTTTCTCTGTTCAGCAGAAATACTGAAGAGTTTATTTGTCCTTTGTCTGTTAACTGCAGTACAGTCTGTATACACTTGAAAAATCAATATTTTCTGGGTCTGGTCCAGTGAGTATCTGAAGCTAGAGCATATCCTCCTCCAAGAAGCATTGGTACAATATTACAGTGTATGGCTTCATTTTCCTAGGAGACATGCCCCAAAATTAGCAAGAGAATCAGAATTAAAGCACTGTCTAATTGCTAACTACTGTGAAGTAGTGGTGAATTTGCCATCCTTTACACAGGAAGAGAGGTTCCTATCCAGATGTTAAACTTTGCAGTTTGGTATTTTTTGTCTAAATAGAAGCATGCATTTTCTCTTCCTAAGCATTTTGCCATCTTTTGCTCCAATGAATCGTCTCTATAGAGTCTGAAGTTGGTTTGGGTTAAGACAGAGTTGTGTTGGCAGCACTATTGAAGACTCCATTGTTTGCTTAGGTTATTTTTGGCTGTAGTCAAAGATTTGCTCATTTCAAAGTTCAGTCAGGAATAAGGAAAAGCCTGTACTAACTGAACGGTGTAAAACAGTCTATGAACACATTTGTAAATGATTACGTTCTAGCCCTTAAAATACTTTTCCCTTTTCTTATCTCCTCAGTGAATTATTGGTATGACATGGAATATGACATTAAGTACAGTTATTATCAGCTACTAGATTGTCTCTCAAAAACTATGAAAATGCTATAGCAGAGGCGGGAGACTTGAGCCTGTGATGTCTATTTCTGATGTGAAACAATCATCAGCACCTGTGACTGGAGTACAAACGTGATTCCCCCAAAGAGAACTGAACATTAAATTATCATCAACAATTCCTGCCAAACACATCATGGCTATTTTTCTTAATTTCAGAGTCCAGACCAATTGGCCAGATTTTTTGGCTTGTAAGTAGAACTTTGATAATAGCATTTTTAGGCCTTTGCATGTTGCTTCAGTGACAGTGAGCAAAATAAAATGTGAAGGGAGGCAATCCTGGTTTTGAAAATCCCAAAATGGAAGGCGTGACTGTTTGTTCAGATCTACAGATTGTTTTCACAACAACCCAAGTGGACAAGGAAGGATCTGCTCTGCCACCCACCTGTGCATCAGGCTGCATCAGTCCAACATATGCATTCTGCTTAAGGCAAAAGTCTGTCCTTTTGTAATTCTCTAACTTCAGTGGCTGTGGTGTTTTGATGATGAAAAACTACAACTTCTGCAATAAATAGGTCAGTTTAAAAGCTTATTTCTGTACTACTTTTTTCCCAAAATAAACAAAGGCTGGTGGACATCTAGGAGGAGATGTAAAAGTCAGTGTTGTCTATTTTCCAATAAAAAGCTACACGTTTTTATTGCTGTTTTTTATTTCTTTTCACTGTTTTATTTAAACATAGTGGCATTCTCTTGCATCCTGAGGGATGATTTTAGAGTTGCTTTGCCAGATCTGCAGTCAATCAGCGTATCATCTGTGGTCTCATGGCATGAGGTGTGATTCTGCAGCTTGTGAGCTCATTGATTGTTTCATTCCTTTGCCATTAATTGCTGGTTAGTGCACAGTCAGGCAAGTTGTTTGGACCAGGAGCTTATTTGAACCAACAGCCATAATTCCCATTTGTATTTCCACAGAATGGGATAAGACTACTCACATGTCTGAGACCCCCAGGGTAGGACTAGAAGGCTATTAAATATTAAATTGCAAAAATATAATATTGTGTGTTTATGAAAACCAAAGGCTGGTGTTTATTATCAAATCTTCAAACAGTTCCTAAGAAACTTTAGTAATATGGGGGAGATTAATTATTTGGAAGAAAAATATAGTAATTATTTTCCTTTGTTTCTTTTGCCTTTTTAAAGAACCATAGTTATAGCATAAAGTTTCATTTTAACTTGTGGTGCTTGTCCAAAAATTGCAGAAAGCTTGAGAGGGATCAAGAGCAGCCTTTGTTTCGTGACTAGACTAAGGTATCCCTCTACTTAGGCTTTCCAGCTTGTTTGTGTTTAGTGTGCCTTGGCAAAGGCTCCCAAGCCAGTTCTGCAGTCAAATCTGGAATTTCCTGCAGCTAGGGGGACGAGGTGGGGATGTCAGTTTGGGTATATCTCTTTGCTGCTTTGGGGTTTTAAATTTAGTCTCTCTCTCTAATCAAAAGTAAAAGCACTCGCCAAGAACAAGTGACAGCTTGTGCCCATGCAGGTGGCCGGTGTCACCGTGCCACCCGAGCCGGAGACTCTGGAGAGAGGCGCGCTCCGAACTACGTCTCCCAGCAGCCCGTGCAGGCCGACTGAAGGAAGTGGTCACGATGGTTCCTCCTGGACTTTGAGCAGAGATTTAAATCCCGGGACGGGACAGGCTGCTGAGGGTCGTGTCTCACGCAGTTCCAGGCGGCCTGTGCCTCGGCCCGGAGAAGGGCCGCAGCTCTCCGTCCAGCCGGGCTGGGATGGCGGCGCGGGTGTCCGTCCTGCCTTCCCCCAGGTGCCTGTTCGATGAGCCCGTGCAGATCCGTGTGGCCGCTCTGCAGCCGCAGCAGGCGGTCACCCTGCGAGCTAGCCTGCTGGACGAGAGCGGGGAGCTTTTCCAAGCCCAGGCTCTCTACAGGGCTGGGAGCAGCGGGGAGCTGGACCTCAGCCGCTCCCCAGCGCTGGGGGGCAGCTATTTGGGAGTGGAGCCGATGGGGCTCTTCTGGGCTCTGCAGTCCAAAACGCCCTATAAGCGCCTGGCAAAGAGGAACGTTCTGACCCCATTCTATGTGGACTTGGAAGTGTATGAGGGCCATGGGGAAATGAGCCACTTGCTGGGAAAATGCACCAATGAACGATGGTTTTTAGGAGAGGGGGTGAAGAGGATTTCGGTCAGAGAAGGTCGTCTCAAAGCAACCCTCTTCCTCCCTCCTGGTGAGTTTAAATTCCATTCTGGTTTTCCAGGTTGACTGACACCACATATTATGCCCCGTTGCCCCTGAATGCACTCAGCGACCCAGAGCAAAACCTCGGCTAACACTTCCCTCAGCCTGTGCCTGGTCCAGATACTTGGATCCTCACAGCAGAGCAAAGAGGAGCAGGTGTTGCCCAGCGGGGCAAGGGCCAAGGCAGGGGTATGGTGGTGCAGGGAGGGCAGCAGTGGTAATACAAAGTGTCTCCTGGTTGTTCTAGCTGAGTGTCTTGACCTCTCCTGCAGTGAGAGCTTTGTCAAAAAGTATGTTTATTTCTTAGCTTTTCTGTTTAGCTGACGAGACAAAGAGGCCCCTGGTCCTTGGCAGAGCTGTGGTGCATGACAGCTCTGGCCGTGGAGTGAAGAATGACGAGGCATGGTGGGAGCACTGGACTCAGGCTGCAGCCAGCCTAGGCTGGAGAACCATACCCTCTCAGCAGCTGCTACAGATCTTCTTGCAGGCTGTGGACTTGTCTCTCTGTGTCTCTCTTTAGCTAAGCAAAAGCCAAAGAAAGGAGTCTCTACCTGACTGAGCAGCTGGACTGCACGGGATACTTAGGAAGATGGGAGACAAATGGGAAAAGCAGGATCTTTAATTAAACAGGTGCCATATTTCACAACTCTGTACACAGACAGTGCTGACAGTGGATTGTGTGCAAAGCTGCTTTAAGCCCTGAAGTGTTTCTGTTCCTTAAATGGAACTTAAACTTGGCTGTCTTGCTCTGTAATTAATGAACAGTCCCTTGCAGCTGCAACAACATCACATCTTGTAAGGGAAATCTGGCTATGAGAATGGGCAGAGCAGCATCAGGAAAGGAAGGTCCTATTGCTGCAGGAGAGCTGAGGAGCTCGGGTAATTGCCCACGTGTTACTGAAGCCTGAATTGGTATAGGTTGGTGCTGGCATTTGTGAGTACCTTTCATAACCCAAGTATCCACTCCATGGCATAGTTTCTAAGGAAGAGCCATTGCTGCAGTAATACTGTTTGTTCAATGATCCTCAATGGCCTGAGGGCTTGTAGGCCAATGCCAGCTGAAATCCTGAGATGAGAGAAGGATGTCCAACGTGTGAACTTCCTATAATGAGTTCCTAAGAGAGAAAAGAAATATGCAAATTCATGTCCTTACAGTCATTCTGTGTGTTCCTAAGAATGATACCCACCATGGAGAGCTTCAGAGGATGATTTTCTTCTGATATCTACTGTCCCGATATATGCTAAGGGGGCACCACAAAAGGACACCTGTAGGAACTTTTCTTCTGGTTATATATACACCCCCCTTTCATTGCAGGACCTGGCCCATTCCCTGGACTTATTGATTTGTATGGATCTGGAGGAGGTCTTGTTGAATACAGAGCAAGTCTCCTGGCTAGCAGAGGCTTTGTGACTCTGGCTCTTGCTTACATGTCCTTTGAAGATATCCCTGCTATGCCAGAGATTCTTGAACTGAGCTATTTTGAGGAGGCTGTGAACTTTTTGCGGAAGCAGCAGCAGGTAAGAGACAAATTATGGTGCTCTTCCTGTTGGAAACTATTTTCCAGTTTGCTAATCCGTTCCTGGACTAGAAATACAAAATTGCTTAAACAGGAAGTAGTAATTTTTTACTGGTCTTGCATCTTTTTGTATTTTAGAAGGGTAAAAAATCCATTGGCTTTTTTACTGTTTCTGAGATATTACAGGCTTTGGATTCTGAGTAAGTTTTGCAGGACAGTAATAAAACAACACTAACTACAGAATCCCTTACAGTTGTAGCACTGGAGGTGTGACACATCTTAAGAAACTGAGACTGTGTTTGAACAAGTGTGTGGGACAAGAAAGACACTATGGCAATGCATCATCATACTTAACCCAAGAGTGGCCAAGAGAAATCAAGTAGCATTTAAAATTTTATGCAATGCTACTTAATGTGTATTTGTTTTGCAAAGTTATTTGCTTTCTGTCACATGGACACCAGGACTGTAGGCAGTGTGAGAGCAGAATTCAGCCTTGCTTGTTTGTCTTGTTCCTCATTGAGCTTCAAAACATCTAGAATTCAATGTGAAGGGCCTTCACTAGAAATAAATACATTGAAACAGCTATTGGACTCACTTAACCTCAGGTGTAATGAACACTATGTTCTCCAAGTCAAAACAGAAAATAGCAAGTCAGCTGTAGGAGAGTATAGAAGAAACTGTAATAAAGAAATTTAATGCAAATAAACCCAGGAAAAAGTGGCTTGGAGAGAGGAGCAGTAAAAGACACCATACTGAGAACAGGCTGAGCCAGGATATGGAGGGAGCAGGACATTTTGTCTATACAGGTCACCAGGAGGGAAGCATGTTACAGGACGAGAAATGTTGAGGAGCTGTAGAATCCTCTTCTTTTGGAGGATCAGCAGAGGGATAGATGAGGCAATAATATAAGCTGAACAGAGAGGGGGAAGGGGCAAATTATGAGTGATCTCAGTTGAATTAAAAAGCAGAGCTGGAGAGGTTATGTCAACTCAGGAAATAAAGAGTAGTTATAATACTGTTTTCATCATTCTGTTTCAGGTGAAAGATACTGGGATTGGTGTTTTGGGCTTGTCTAAAGGAGGTGATCTAGCCCTTTCCATGGCCACATTTCTACCTGGCATCAAGGCAGCTGTCAGCATATCTGGAAGTAATTTTAATTCCTTCATTCCCTTGAAGGGGGATGGCTTCACTATTCCTGTCCACCCATATAACTTGGGGAGGGTGAAGATCAGCGATGAGTCTGGACCAGTAGATTTTTCAGATGTCTTAGATGATCACACGGATCCAGCAACTTGGAATTGTCGCATTCCTGTGGAGAGGTCCTTAGCCAAGTTCCTCTTCCTGTCTGGGCTGGATGACAGGAACTGGAAAAGTGACCTCTATTGCCGAGATGCAGTTCAGCGCCTTCAGCAGCATGGCCGGGAAGTGGAGTTTTACTCCTATTCTGGAGCAGGGCACCTCTTGGAGCCACCATACTTGCCTCTGTGCAAAGTTTCCATTCACAGGGTGCTTGGGATGTTGGTGCATTGGGGAGGGCAGTGGAGAGAGCATGCTAAAGCCCAAGAAGATGCGTGGCGCAGGATACAGGCCTTTTTCTGGCAACATTTGATGGACTCAGACATCCCTAAGAGCAAGCTGTAGTGGAAGCTGTCATAGATGCTGGCCAGAGTTGGTATTTCAGCAGTCACTGGATCTTGGAAACTCACCAAAAGTTTCCTGGACTGCCTTCTACTAAACCCCACTGTTGCTTAGTTGTTTATGTTCATTCCCCAAATAATTTCCCATTTTTTAGTTGAATTTCAGTTGACTTCTGGCCCCAGCTTCATTGTAGTTTGGCACCATCTGGTCTGTCTGGGTGCTGTAGTCTAAAAACAACCCAGCATCCCATCATCTGTATCGCATTTGTACTGTGCTGTCTTTACCCTCAATCTGCAACCGTCTCCTTTCATAAGCGGAAATACTCTTACACTGAATTGTTTAGTCATGCTCCTTTAACTAACCTAGATATAAACAGCACTTTTGTTGGACAACACATTGCTACATTTATCTTTCCTCCTGGTATATTGTTTTCTCCCATTTTGTCATAAAAAGGTTGCAGTGGTTCTGATCTCAGCTAAGGTAAGAGGCACTCTTCTGCCTTAATCTGAAGTGCGGTGATCGCATTTTTTTCTTCTGGTACCTCAAAACCCAGAAGTGAATTTCACCCAGGTTACCCTGGTTGTATCTCCTGCTGACTCCATGTAAGTTCCATATTAGGGTAAAGTTTTCACTTCCCTGCTCAGTGAGTGCAATGTGCAATGTATGTCTGTGTGCACAGTTTGCTTGAGATTATCTGAGTGAAACCTTCAGCCATCTGTACACCTGTCAATACATTAAGGAACAATCCTGGTGTAGCCACAAGCTGTCACTTGAGGAGTCCTTTTGGGGGAGAACAGTAAAGTCACTGCTGCTGAGTTCCCAGGAGCCCAGTGAGATGTGCTGCCTCAGTGGTCCTGCCACTGTAGCACAGCTGTGGGTTCAGTGACAGTTAAGAAATGCCACTCTTCAAGAGAGGACTGACCTCACTTCTGGGGAAAATGTGCATTTTCTCACCCTTTACCAGTGTCCAAACCTGCCATGGGGGGCTGTAATTTACCTTGTGCTTTTGTGGGATAGTGGCAAACAGCAGCTACATGTCAAATGGCATCAATGGAGCAAATTTTCCCTCCTGGAGCAGTCAAGACTCACACCCTGCCCACAGAAGCAAGGAGGAGCTGGAAGTCTCTGCATCGCACTGAGACAGAAAAATCTTGCCTTTGGCAGTGTAGTGCCTAGTTTCCAGTTCCTGCAGAGACAAAAGCCCTGTAGGAGCCTGGATCCTGCTAAGGGAAGAACCAAGCCCTCAGTTTTCTTGCTTCAGGGTGCAGTGGTTACTCAAAATGAGCATGTTGGGTGGCTGGGTACTCTCTCATACAATATATTCAACACAGATTTTGCCCCTTCAGGTACTTCTGATTTTCCTGACTCCCCCGCTTCTTCAGACTGGTAGATGGGTACCATGTAGCTGAAGGTGTGAGCAGTTAGAGTTGATGGGGACATCTCTCTCCTGCTCACCCATCCTGGTCGTCCATCAAGTTTTAGGCTGTTGCCTCTTACTTGATTCCTGTTTGTGCCTTGTGTGCCTATGTCCTGCATGGAGAGTGGTTGTTCCAGGTGTTTAGTGAGTGGGTGGGACCTGGCAGCAGAGTAACATGTAACAGCAAGAAAAGTCAAACACATTTAAGCATTCCATCTGAGTAAGGGACATTTTCTTTTCTCTCCTTTTTCTGTTTTATTGGAGCAGTCAAAAAACCCTGGGCTGCTCATGCACATTTTCCTCAGACTCAGGGCCTTAGGCTATGAGTTTCTCTGTGGTATGAGTAATTCTGTTCTTTTGTTTCTGCTGAACACAGTTGAGGTTTATACAAAACAGTGTGTTGTTTTCCAGTCTGTGGGATAACTCACATCTATTTTAATCCCTTCTGAGGAGAAACCACGCTTTCCCAGCCTTCAATGGATGGTTTACAGACCAATACTTTGAAATAGAAAATTGTGAGCTTCCGAGGAAATACTTTATCTATAACAAACTACCATTACAAATAAAAATACTTTCTACCAGTGAATCAGCAGTGTCATGGTCAGTCATGCTTTTATCCAGTTGTTATGTTGTCACATTCAGCAGTCAAGTTCATGGAAAACAGTGTTGAAAACACTGGAGGATGAAGGGAACTGACTGGTGATTCCATTGATGATGATAGCACTTAGGACTTCTTTCTTTTGTTGCTCTGGAATGAAAGCTTTGCTACCCAGTTAAAAGCCCTTTGTTTATCACTTGGATGGCATCTGACAAGAAAGACTGAAAAAACTGATTTAGCTGAGCAGGTCTGTGCCACACACAGGAAATTATTCAAGCCAACTCAGTTGTACTGGGAATACTTTTAAAATTAAACTCAAATTTGAAACTTATCCTCAGGAAATAGAAACTGGAAACTGGTGTCAGACTAATATAAAATAACTTGAAATGGCCTAATTTCAGTAAAACACTTCTGCCTGTTGTTAAGCATGTTCTTCAGCATTTTACTGAGGAATTTGACTGCTTAGTGTTTCTTCTGCTGAAGAGATGATTTAGACCAATAGGGCTAAGATCACGGGTTTTTTTCGTGACAATATTCTACTAATTGCAGACTGTTGAGTCAGAGTGCTTTATATAGTCTCTCCAGGCCTGCTGAATACAGACAACATTATTCAAGAACAATGTGAAAGTTATTATTTAATTAAAGATAATAGACATTTAGCTGCAAGAGATCCTCTGCCAAGCACAACTGATAAATCTAATAGAAATGGGAAAAGCTGCTCTTGTAATCTGCTTGTAATTGAAAAGTGCTTCAGATAAAGTAGAGTATCAAAGGGCTGTCTTGAACTGAAAGATCTCATCTTGATTCTTAGTCACTCCTTAGAGTGAATTGGAGTGTTTAGCACTCTGCACTTCATTGCTTTTATGAGAATAAGAAAAGCTTGTGACAAGTCTCTTAAGAAACTGAGAATCTCCCCACATGTAAGTTGCTATGAACAAGTTTACTGTAAGGGAACAGTGTATCTTGGAATGCTTTTTTGGGGCAGGATGATTTCCCTAACTACCAGGGAATCAGGCAACAATGGAGAGTACTGATTTGCCCACTGCATTCTTTAAATTTTCCATCTTTGCATTGAAAACTGACCCCGAAGCATTTTGATACACATACAGTGTAACTTGGAGGAAACTGCAGAATGAAGGTATTGTCAGAATGCCTTTATTAGCAAAAAGTGAACCACAGGTGCAAGAGAGGTGAAGCATCTTTGAGAAAGTGGCTGTCTCTGCAGAAGTAGTGGGTATTTGAGACTTCAGTGGAATTTTAATAAGGACTATGCTGAGCAAGGAGATTTCAGTGCAAATGTGCTTCTCTAAGACCAGGAGCTTCTTCAGGTGAAGCAGTGTCTCTGGGTGGCTTCTGCAAGCAAGGATGTGTCATGGCCACAGAACAGGAGGAATGAAGTAAAAGATGAGAATATATGTTGTGTGGTGTAATTTAGCAGTCACTTTTCTCCATTTCCAGTTCCTATTCCCTATGTGTGTTTGAAAGTCTGAAGATTTTGTTGTTTTTTTTTTTTTTTTTAAATTCAAAGCTTAGTCAGTTCTTTAATACATTACCAGATCATTTGTTATCAAGCTGTGGGATAAGACCAATGTTTAATGACAAAACACAAATAGTAGATTTTTTTCTATATTAGTATTTTGCAAAAAATTCTATAATTCTACCATTTCAGAAAAAAAATCACTATTCTGCACTTTTCAGTGCTATGTACATGTTATTCAGAAATAGAATCTGAGCCAAATGTAATATTAAGCACAGATAAAGTGATGCTTTGTTTAAGTTTGGGGAGAAGAAAGATTAATTTAGCCAAGGAAACAATAATCAGATTTACTGCAAAATACTCCTGCTATTTTTCATTGTCTAGGGCAAAAATTAGAAATGCTGAGTCTTAAAAAACTGTCTGTGCAAAATTTGCATTAAACCTAAAAATGTCTGTACCCTAACTCTGGATAGCACTTAGAGAAAAATTATTAAATGAGTTACATTCTATTTATTTAGGATTGTATCTTCAATTACTTAAGCTGATGAACTTCTAACATTTTGCGTTTAGACTGGAAATTTATGTTTTTATTAAAATCACTTCAGTAAAAGTGAAGGTTTTATGTTTTTTTTAAGTCTTTTAAGAATACCTTACTGAACAGAAGGACAGTCGTGTTTATTCTGATTAGTGATCTAAGAGGTAATCCTGTGGAAAACAAAACAAAAATAAAGTTAAAATATTCTTCTGGATCAAAGAAGGAAACAGCAGGAGCACGCATCTGGTTATCAGGAGACGCAGAGGTGAGCAGTACCATGCCAAGATAAATAAGAAACTAGTACAGTTTCTAGTTATGTTTGTAATAACTAGTCCAGCTGTTTCTACATCATGATCCATTTCTGTATCCAGTGAAGTGAGTGCTGTGGCTCATTGTGTACTGCCCCTGTTTACAGCAGATCTGGTCCTGAAGGAGTGAGGTATTCGACAGTGGAGAGAAAATTGTGGAATACAAATGTCAGATAAGAGATGAGCTAGATAGATGGTTCAAAGGAAATGTCCTGGATAGGAACAGAGCATGTGCATATCTTTGCTTTCATCTAGAAGAGGAAGTTCAAATGCACTGCTATCATTTTAATATGCTATGAATTCAGCAAGATAGTTTTGAATCAATAATCCTGTCCCATCTACAGGAGTCTGTCCCTGGACAGTGTCAGTTTGATGTTCTCAAAACATCCAGCACTAACTCAAAATGGATTAATTTTGGCTGCACGGTGCTCTGACTCCAGCCATTCTCCCATCTCTGGGTTATTTCAGATCAGAGATACGTCATCTTGATGCAGGAAGACTACTTTGATACCTAACAACATCACTACTGTTTGTAGTGGAAGAAAAAGGGGTCAGTGGTCTGTACATTTTGGTGGAAATATCACATTGAATCACTGGAGCAGCCCAGCACATACTGCTTCCATGGCAGTCTGCATACCACTCCTGGTAAAGCTCAGACCTCCTAGACTCCGTTTAGATCAGCAATGTGCAGGAGCAATTCTGCTCTTTCAAGCCTTCTAGGAATCTTGTTGTTTCTGTGGCTGTCTTCCCTCACCTGAGGGCTTAATGTCTGCTTTCTTTTTTTTTCTCTATCTTTAACAGTTTTGCTTCTGTCCCACTGACCATGAACCAGGCCATTCCAATTCCAGGGCACCCAAAATCAAAATTGTAACCCAGCTAGACAAATCAAAAATTAACCAAAATAGAGGCATAAACTGTACATAAATTGTGCATATAAAGAAAGGAAGGAAAAAGTGTGCATTCAAGGACTATCAATTCTTGAATTTCTCCCCCTCATAAAGGGAAGTATGTGAGTGTGTGGGCATATATAAATGTCTGTTGGAAAGGAGGGGAAGAATAGAGAGTGCAGAGCATAGGAAAGCCAAAAGATTATGGATCACTTCCAAGCAGAGATGTTTTATGATTAAAAAAATCTGTTTTGTAATAAGTTGTATTGTTATTTTCTGTAGAATGTAGCGTCCCCAGCAGAAATCTCCTTCTGGCAGAAGACAGACGTGCAAGTGAAAGCACCATGGCTCAGGCCCACAAACCAGATGGTTTCACTGTGCAGTGCCAGAGGTGAATGTGCCGTGATCCCTGCCTGCTCCAAGATTCCTGGGATCAGCACGGTGCCCATTGCTCAGCCACAGGGTGAGTCCTGTTTTCTCTGTAAGACAACGAGTGATGCTATCACCAGCTAACGCAGGATCTACTTACACACAAGTCACTGAAACCTGTGCTTTGCTTTCTGAACTAAGAGGTTTTGCAATCAGTTATTATTGGTATATTTATTGTCTTGGGATGTTGAGAACAAATGCTTTTATGAAGAGGTTGTAACTGCTTTCCATCACTGAAGCTCTAGTGACAGTTTACAGAAATTTTCTCAAGTTCCCTCACTTTGAGGTCAATGTAGAAACTATGGAACAAGTTTTATTTATTTTATCTCTTGTTGATTCCATTTAGATTTTCCAGTCGCTCATCAGGCTTGAAAATAATGTAGTTTTTTGTTCTCTAATTGCTGGGGAGTCCTGAGGTAAGAAAGGTATTTAAAAAAATAGGTTCTCTCCTCCTGGGGAAAAGATTAGCATTTAGTTGTGTAACTCCATTTTATCCTCTTAAGGACTCGTGGTAAATGTCTCCTTGAAATAGCCATTAATCTAAAAGCTGGGGTTCTCCATGGGGTTTAGAAGGCTGAAACTCATGCCTTGGCTTTGCCTGATGAGGTTCTCCCATTTCCCAGATTAGTGTTCTGATCAGCAGGTTGTTGTTTATTGGTACATGAGTGCCTACAATTAGTTCAGAAGAATGGCTTAAATTTTATTCCATGTTAGACCAATACGTTTTGAAATCTTGTTATTTTTTCATGAGATGAAAGCTTTATTTTATCAAGGTTACCTTTCATGTAATATAAAGCAAAGTGAGTAATTTGCTAATTTAGCTTCCTTAGGATATGTGGCTTAAGCTGTGTCTTGTCTGTTTCCCTTGATTCATCTGGAATACCATGCCCAAAAGAGGAGGGAGGAAGATTGGAAATAAACATAACTTTTTCCCTTTTTTTCCCAGTTGTCTCTGGCTACTAAGGTGTGTTTTGTATAGCCTGAAAAACACTGTCCACTAGCAAAAATGCTGCTTGGAAAAAGCCAAACCCATTCATCTCCTCACATGGCTTCTCCCTCCTCTGAGGCCTGAGAGAAAGCTTTGAACCTGAAAGGTGCTAGTACCTAGTAGTTACAGAGCAGTTACTACTTATTCTCATTTGCTTTCTGGGTATTTTTACCATTTGTGTCTGCCTTATTAGCCTTCTAACAGACACCACAGAGAGGATGATGATGAGCTAAGGCAGGTAATACCACTCTACCTTTCAATTCACAAATTTAAGGAAGATAGCTTGAACTTTTCAGAAAATTTGAGTTTTTAAGTAATTTGCTCCCAGTACTTTGCATGTGCAGGTTCTCCCTTCAGCTGTGTTGAGAGGAGAGTAGAATTTTTTAAGACGGTTGTTATCCTTCATTTCTCACAGTTCTCCACATAAGGCTATTTGGCTTTCCAGTGCTTCTGCTTTGCTTTTCTTCTCCCCGCAGAAAAACATAATTTTGCATTATCGATTAACATCAGTCCAGACCTCAAAGGAATGCAATTTCCTGGGCTCAGGAAAGAATCCTGAGGTTAGTCTCATAAATCCTGTGTATACTCTGCAGCTCTTCCAGCTCTTAGGCAGATTTGGCAACGGGGTTGTTTCATGTAGCACTCACATAGTAAAACACATTTCTTTTGTGACCTCTGAGCAAGCTGTTCAGGGTAAATCACTGTACATATGGTCGTGACTTGAGCGGTGCCTCTGCACGTCTTAGCTGCTTTCCTGCTATTCTGTCTGTAGAACAGTGCAGAATTCTCCTTATGAGGTGGTGTTCCTGCGGGACAGAGCCTCCTCCTACACATGAAAAATAGAGAGTGATTTTTCTGAGGGTCACCACATGTACAGATCCCAGAGTCAAGGAGATTCTAGATAGAATGTTACTTGGTATGTGAAATATAGTTCTTTTGTGAGCAGATGAGTGTTTGTGGACAGTGAAGATGGTTTCTCCTTGCTGTGGTCCCCAGTTCTCCAGTGCAAGATTTCACATGGAGACAGTCAGGAATACATTTATCTTTGCAAGATTTTTCTTCATGGGTTTTAGGTTTTCATTGAAGAGGTGTAAAAACTGAAAGCATATTTAAGGATGTTTTCAATATTTTCGTGCCTCTGAAAGTGATAGTATATGGTCATGTGCCTCCAAACAGACTTTTCAGCTGAAAAATAGAAGAAAAAAAAAAGGCTCTGTTTTCTGAAAAGCCAATAATCATCTAAAAAATATTTCTGTGAGACAAGAGATGCTTTGATGAGCTTAGATGTCATGATACTGTTTGTTTGGCTGGCAATTCTGCAGCACCCTCAGCTCTGCCTTCCTGCCGGTACCATAGAAACAGCTGGCACAGCATGTACCTACCTCCACTTTCAGGGAAGAGCCACAGACCAAACCAAAATTCTCTTCTGCAGTTGCCCCCAGGCAACCAGAGGTCTGAGCTTCTACAGTTTATCCCTTCTTGGGCCTTTGTTTTATTCTCCTCCTATTTTAGTTTGTTTGCCTATGTTAGGTTTCCTGAATTTTGCTTTTCTTTCTTTCCTCATGTCTCTCTTTAGAAGAGTGCCAGCTTTATGTTGAGTTCTTATTCTCGACCAACTTTGCAAAATGAGTTGTGTATCTCTTATAATACAGGTGATCAGATTATTGTGATGAAGTAAGTTGAAAGTAAATTTATTAATTATCAGGTCTCAAGCTTTAGTCTCATTAGTAGACTTTCAAGCTACACCATACTTCACTTAGCACTGATATGGACTTAACTTGTCTGTTAATCCACTGACTATTTGGACTGCTGCAGCAACCTGAATGCATTCTGGGAGCAGACTGTATCAGAGAAGGAAGAGCCTGATAAAGTACTGCAAGCGAGAGGAGATAATATATTAGAAAGATTTTAAGATTATATTTGCTTCAGGGCAGAAGGGCTTGCTCAATGCTTCTGGTAGCTCTTAAGCCCTCGTTGTGAAATGATGAAGAAATGGCAGACCCATCACAAACTCTTGTTGCAGAGGTGGATTTTATCTAAAAATAAAGTACCTGTATGTCTGGAACTGGGCTCTAAGAGTATGGAGATGCAAATGCTGACATGAAAAGGATTCCTGCAGGGAAATATTACCTCTTCCATTAACATGTGGCTGTCCGTTTCTGTATGTGGATTAAGTTTGCAAAAGAGGGAGAAAAATCCTTGCCAGCTATGGATTTCTAATGACTTACTTCCATACCACTGAAAACATCAGCAATCCCTGAACATTAGTCTGGATTCATAAAGGTTTTCTGGCAACAGAATACCTTCTGCTGTCTTAAGTTGGTCTTCTACCCCTGTCAGGGGAAAGGAAGGGTCTCTTTAGCAATATCTGTCTGCTCTAAAGACTTCTTGTTTCAGCTCACTAGGTGGAGTCCTGAACACCATCTCCAGGATTTTTGAGATTACTCTGAGAAAAATGACACATATCCTGAAGAACTTCCAATTGTTGTCAGTGGGATTTTACACATCTACAAGTATTAGATTGGTGCCAAAGTGATCAACATCTTACAGAAATGGATGCTGGGTGAGTATAAAGATTAATTTTTCCTCTTTCCATATTCTAGAATCGTGGTTTACTGGATGGGCAGACATAACCTTCAGTGGCTAGTTGGGAGCTCTTATTCAGCTCTGCCATATCCTGAAGAAAATACAGTATGTCCTGGAAACTCTGATCAGAAACTAAGTGCAGGATGCTTTGGTTTACTTTGGCAAACAAGGGTTTGAAAGGAAACATGATTTGGGTATATAATGGTGGTTGAGGCTTTGGTAGTAAGGAAAGGCTGGTGGTTTGTCTCCAGGTGGAGGTGTTGAGGGAACCCTTTATCCATGCATGCCATCTGTGGGCTCTCCCAAACAACATATCTGAGCTCAGAGCAGCTGCCTTGCTGGCTCAGAGCCCTCAAGCCTGCTTGTTCCTGATGTGTGCCTGCCCCTGCCTTGCCATGCATTTCGGATTGTCAGCACCTCAAGATTTGATTCTGTGTCTTCAATTCAAGAGTGCTGTGGGAGTGCACGCTGATGGAAGCACATGTGGTTGGGGTATAAGGGAAGAATGGGGCATTACTAGGAGAGGGGGTCCCAGCTTGCTTTTCAATGTGATTGCAGCCACACTAACCTTTTTCCAGGTATTTCAGAATGCTGTGTAAGCAATCACTGCACAGCTGAAGTCTGTATTGTTCAGGGAGCAGCATAACCACTTTGACATACCGCTGTTTTATTTAATGTGACCAGATGGAACAACCCTATTTAGATTCAGAATACAGTGAATTGCAACACCATTTTTTTCAAGCAAGAAAAACGTTACCATAAATATACAAGCTTTACACTTCAGAAGATGGAGAGGAAAATTTTACCCTCAATGTACAAAGCTATGTAATAATTTATAATAAGGCTTCCCAGCTGTAAAGGATATGTCTATTTTTTTTTTTCAGCTTATACTGTAATTTTCAACTGCTGGCTAAGTGTGTGTTTTGCTTTCCAGAACATATGATTATCTTGGCAGCAGGGGGACATTCTGTAGGCTTTATTACAGACCCCTAGTCCTTTAAACTGTGGGTTTCATCCCCTCTGCAGGGTTGCCTCTACTCTCTACTCAGGCCCTTCCACGGACAGCACTTCCTTTAGCGACCGTGTTGGCATTGAAGGGTGCAGCCCATGACAGACAGATAAGAAAGCTGAGGAGAGACAGTGTGGGTCTGAATATAAAAGAGGGCTCGGCTTCTCAAAGCATCATCACTGCCCCTCTGTACCGGTGCAAGCATGTACACTGTCCTTCCAGTCTAGGGGAAAAATTCTGCCACTTGTAGCTAAATAAAATGTACAGGTCACAAGATGGCAGCATAATCTCACTAGTCAGGGTGACAAACTTTGAAGGGTCAGGTCAGTAATCTTCCTCAACTCAAACTCTTGTTTTGAACAGTCAGAAAGTCCTGTATCTAACTAGCTGGTGCTTCCTATACTCTAACTGCTATGTATATAGGTGAAACTATTATATATGTACGTGAAAAGCATTTCAGGTCACCATTCTAGCTAACCTATTTCATTTGCATTCAGATTTGCTGTGATAGTATTGACATAAATTGCTCACCAGGAGTTCAATATGGAACAGAAAAAGTGACACCAGCATGTTGTGTAACTAATCTGTAAAAAAGGCAACATTGATGCCACACTGACTTTGCAAAGCCTGTGCAACTGGGAGTCATATTGTTGTATTTTCACTTCATTTCTGCTCTTGAGAGCAAGGTGTTCTGAACCCTTCCTCAAAATACACATTTCTTAATGAACATTAATTTTTTGATAGTACTACTGAGTGAATATATTCCCTGCAAAGAGCTAATTAATATATTATTCTCTTTCTGTTTGAGGGATATTCTGTGTTTGGTTTTGGTCTGCCTATTTGCCTGCCTCTGTGTGTGTGTCTGTCTTTCAAAGAGATCTGCCCATTCTTACCATTTGTCATGAGCTGAACCTTTTCAATGTGCAGCACCTCATTTGGAAAAAAGGACTGTGGTAGGGAGAGATGATTCATCACATCAGTCACCGTATTATATAATGCAGAGTGATAACAAACCTACTGGAAACATTCCTAGCAGCAATATTCCCACTTGTGACTTTAAATACTTAGCGCAGAAATATCTGTAAAAATAAATGGGTGTATCTGCATCTGCTTGGAAGAAAAACAAGCCATGAGAGCAAGGCAAATATATATCCATTTTCAAAATTAATTGCAGATTTTTGTGATATTAGTGCAGAATTAAACCACAGGTATTCAAGTGCAACTTCCAAGTGCACTTCTTTGAAAATGTTGAATCATAGTTCTACAAATTGCTTGCACCTACCAAGTGAATATGATGTTTAGACATATGCGCAAACTGTTCTTATGGGTATTTACTTGCTGAACTTACAGGTAGGTTTTATTGGACCCTTTTGCAAACTTTTAACTTTTGAACATATGCTGAAATCCCAAACGGTCACTGGCTTTGGCTTTGTTTACCTCTTCAGATGACAATTCTGACCTAGTTTACTCTCACAAGTCAATATAGTTTCAAGCATGTCTAAGACAAAGACAAATGAGAAAATTGTACACTGCCCTTTCCATTAGCAGGTTGTTTCCAGCCTAAGCGATTGGCCACATGGTGTCACTGTGTTTTAAGGCACCAAACCCTCTAGCAATAAAGCCTAGCAATTCCAAGTTTTCCAAGTATCCCAACCATGTGGTGTTATCTAAGGAGACACTTCAGCAAAAGTGGCAAGGTCACAAAAGCATCACAGTAGGAGAGTTTTAGGAAGATATTTTACACAAAACATCTCTTTCTCAGCTTCTTGTACCTTCCTGGAATACATCAGAAATTTTTTAGCCCTTAGAAGCACTTTTTCTCCAGTTGTCCACATTTTGGAACATGCTTGTATAGAAAACTTGATCTTAAATTGTTGCAAGTTAGAAATTTAAAAATTCATCTGTGCTGGACTCATCCTAAACTTCAGTCATAGTTCTTCTTTTCTCCTTCTGTCTTTGTGTATCTGAATTTGCAACAGCCTTTGGCTCTGCTGAAGAGAGGAAACTTGGCCTTATGGTGCTCAGAGCTGTATAACTGCAGCTCCTGGGACCCACAAAATGCTGTTTAATCCCTGCTAGCTCTGAAGAGTGCATTGCACAACACACCTGCTCAGGAGAGCTGTGCCAGAAGCTGATGTATTGTGTATTTAGGGAGTTTCATAATGCACAGCTATAGCAGCAGTGAGAGAAACAGTTGTGTACAGATACAGTACAAGCCTTATCCAAGGAGATGATATCTGGCTCAGGGTGTGTCCAAAGGCTGCAAAATCTCATGCAGTGTTGGTGTGCAGTGTTTCTTCTGTGAATGGTGAGCCGGGAGTAGCAGGCCCTGTGCTCACACCCTGATAGTCCGCGTAGGTTGGATCATTGTTTCATAGGAAGTGTCCATGTCTGGCAATGGCTTAACACCCGTGGAGAGTGCATGGTGCTTTGTTTTGCTTGTTAGCACATTAGGTAGTTGCAACGCTTTCCCTAAGCCAGCTGCTCTGCCTTGTATGGAGCTTACTCTCTGCAGAGCTGCTGAGAGTGATAGCGCTGGTTAAGATGTGTATTTCTTGGTGATAGTTTTGCTACCAATTCTGTTTGGGCCAGGGATTCACTTGTAATATGTCTGTTTTGAGGGCCAGATCTTCAATTTAAGTGCAGTCAAGTCATATTTAGAGTTATTAGGTCTACAAAGCATGGTGCTCTGAAAGTTCAGGTGCCTCAGTATGAATTTCAATGCAATGGTACAAATTGAGGAATTAGCTGTGTTAGTCTGGCCTTGAATGTGACCTGAGATTAAATGCTGAATAAAACCTGGACTGTCAGATCTCACAGGCTACAGTAGAGCCGAGACCTCCTGTTCCTTGCAGAAACAGCAATAGTGCAATGGGTGGGTTTGGAAGACCATTTCCGAGTCCATTTGTGAATAGCAGATTATTTTGCATTTCCTCTTGTTGCTTGCAATGTCAAACCATCTTAGCAGTATGTTCCACTGATGTTTGTTTATTTAGAAAAACTTAGTCAGATATGATTTCGGCCTATGATTTCTCCTATTTCCCCCTCACTGTTGCTTCTGTGATTATCTTAACTGGAAGAATTTTCCATTGGCCTTCAGTATGGGAGCTTCTGAAGGGGATAAAACATGGTATGGTTCCTCCTGGAGGAAGAAGAGCCTCAAGCAGAAGGTATGAACGGCAATGCAGAAGGGCAGGTGGGGTCTCCTGTAGGGGAAGGTGGTAGGTCAACCTTGGGAGTAAGTTGGGCATATTGCCAAAACAATTTGTCCTTGTTCTGCAAATCTTGGAAATTGCTGACCTCATTACCTAAAACACAAAGTGTGCTGGTAGTGTGCAGGGGAGTCCTAACATAACTGTCAATTATCCTAATGGCACTGCTGCCATGATGGTATATAAACTATAAACAGGAAAGGCTGAAACCCTGTGACACAGATGAGCTGCAAATGAAGGGTTGGTGCCTCTACTGTAGGAATACCAATAAGACATGGAAACTGGCTGAGGAAATCCTTCAAGGTTTGACTCCAGGAATTGCCTTCAAAATGTTTGCTCAGGGAAGAAAGCTGTGAAACAGGGGAAGGATGGGTGTTTCCTTCCCTTGTGGTTTTATGAACCTCAGGCCCTGGAACCAAGGGTCCTTCTGAGGAAGCTTTTAGGTGTTGTCTTGTGCAAGGTATTATCTGGGAAGCTCTAGTTCTCCATATTTTTTGGAAGAGATGCACTGTATATCTCAGTGTTAGTTTCTAACACTGTTAGATTAAAGAGCGAGTTTTCTTGAAATAATGGGAATAGCTTGTCTCTTCATTTGAAGCTTTTTCTATGAAGCACAGAGACCATCACTGTCTGTGGATATAGGTCAACTAAAGGTTTCTAAAATATGTTTGATAGGTAAGGAAAATCTTGAATATGGAAGAAAAAGAGATTGGTAAAACAAAGGCCATCTGTGAATATTTAGTTGGACCTACCCGATGTATGCATCTTTCCCAGTAATTCCTGAATCAAGTTCCTTATGTTTGATTGAGCTACAGATAAAGGAGAACCATCCCATTTTGATTTAAATTTAGTTATTACATGGGAGGGAAATGTGGTGTGGAGGCTGAGAAAAGTCAGAGGCCACCCTGTGAAAGGAAGGTGTAGGAGGGAAGATACATAGTTTAGCTTTAACACAGGTTTCAAGATCAGAAATAGAATTTATTGACATTTATGGTACTGTGGCACTGTGAGAAGCCAAGAGAGAAGTGATTTGTTAAAAGTGATAGAAGTTCCCAGACAAGCTTTAGACCTTGCTCCATAAAAGATCTGTGGTCTAAATAGATTGCATGAACACCAACACAAACACAAACACGTATGAAAAAATAGAAGTAAAGGAACAGGAGTTTAACCATAATTAAACCTATGAAAAGATACAATACACTTGGTTTTCATGGGGAGCAGAGAGGGGAAAATGGACTGATGTTTTGTGCATATTCCTTTGTCTGTTGTTTGATTGTGGTCCAATTCATTAAGCACTGGTGCACCTGAGGTGGCACTTTACCTGGGAATTATCCTATTAATATCAATTAGACTGTTCCTGAGAGGAATGTGTGCAAGTGTCTGAGAAGATGAAAGCTTTTGGCTTTTTAAATGCATATGTTAACTACTAAGTAGATAGCAGCAAAGCTGGAATTGTCTAGGCAGAAAACCTACTAGTGAATTACCAGTAGCTGCAGATCAGGAAGATGTCTCTTAATCTTTTTGGTACATCTTTTTTCCAACAGCAAAGACATGGCTTTGAACTTTCAGCATTTTACTGTGGGTTGTTTTTTGACTGGCTGATTTTTGAATAGCTCCCCTCAGTAATCTGGAGTGGTGAGGGACAGGAGACAGAGTGTAAGGGATGAGGATTTTACTTGTGCTGAGCTCTACACAGGTAGCAGTAAAAACGCCAAGATGCTCTGTTAGTATGTTTTTCATCAAACCCTGTCCTGACACAGACAGACCACATAATGGTGATGACTATATCTGTCAGAAGGAGGGAAGTGGAGCTCAAATGATCATGACCGGAACTAGAATTAAAACATCAAATAGATATTCCTGTCACTAGAGGCTGAAATGGACTGGCATGGATTCACCTGTACAGTTCTTCTTTCAAATGTTGGGGATGAAAGGGGTTGTTAATAGCTGTTATGATCTACTCCTATTTAAGAAAGCATCAAATTGCTTTACAGTATCTCTGTTTCTTGCTTTTGCAATGGAGACCATAGTATCTTCTGCTGGAGTTATTAATATAGACTTCCTAGTACATGAGCATATTGAATGAAAATTAAGCTGCCCTGCTCACTACTTCTTACAGACTGTCCCTGGTGCCATGTGAAACCATTAATTAACTTTCTGACTCCCAGGTTATTCCCCCCAGAGCTGAAAGATGTTTTGCTTGGGACAAGTGAAGAGCATTTAGCTGCATCTGTAATAACGTAATGCAACCATTCATTTCATTTGATTCAGAGCCACATAAGGTTAAACAATGTCCTATGTGGAACAAGAAGCTTCTTAAAGTATTAATTCAGAGGGTGGGACACTTTTCTGATCTATGTCACAGCTTGTGGACCTTTTGGTGCTCTCTGGACCTTGGGTAAACTGATGCCTTCCACAATACAGATCCTTGATGGGGAATACACTCAATTTCTCTGAACATTGAGACTATCAGTATACGATGTTTGTGTTCATAAATGGAAGGTGTATTCTACAATAATAGAATAATTTCTTTTCTTTACAGTATTAGTTTGTCTTTCCTCTGACTTGCAGCAGTTTCTGTGATCTGAGGTGAACTGGCTGTTGCTACTTTTATTTCACACTACAAATTTCTCACTAACTTACCTAAGATATACAAAGGATTTATGACAAAGAGCAAGGGGTACCATTACCATTTTAAATCTTATTTCCTCTCTTCTTTTTTTACTGTAAGCAAGTTGTTGCACAAGGCATTCCGTGTTCCACATATCTGTCCATGTTGTCAGCTGTTTGTGTATCAGGTCTGAGGAGGAGGAGGAGGAGGAAATATGTGGGGTGTTATCAAAGGTCAGGTACTTCCCATTCTCAGTTTTAGCGTACGTGAGGAAGCGGTGTCTGATGAACAGAGCCGATCAAACGTTTTCTGACGCAACACTTCTCTGTTTAAAAATGTTGATTGGATTCTGTATTGCTGGGTTAGCTGGTTCTCCAACTTCATGGAAACCTGCTTGAAAAGCTGTCATGCTTTTGTACGCCTTGCTGACGCACCTGGCCTGTTCCTCTGGCTACCCCTCATTCTGTGATGACAGGACACCGCTGGCTTCTCCCGCTTACCAGGGGCTACCCTCTAGGCTGGTCATCAGGTAAATGAGATGCCCATTAGATGTTCTTAGGCTGTTGGTCAACTCCTTTGCTTCCAGCTTCCTAGATCTCTTAGCTTTGAAGCTCCCAGCATGCCCAGGGGGCTGCTGAGCCAAAACAGCTGTGTAGGCAGGGTCCTGGCACGTCAGCTGAGGCATCAACCCAGAAATGTTTCAAAATCTTTCTTATGTATGGGAGTGAAATCTCTTTAGGGAGGTGTGCCAACATGATTTCCTCTGTGGGATGAACATTCCAGTTCCCAGCACTGGTGCAGGACATTTTACCTGTTTGTGGTTCACAGTTTACTTGCGAGTACTTGGCTGACAAATGCATTCAGTATGTGTGTAACTACACAGTAGGGAAGACCAACAATTAGTGGATTTGAATCATACAAAGCAAGGGTCTCTGCCACTTTGCAATGTGTCTATTGCGTGGGGATGGGTTGCACAGTACAAATTGCGTGTGTTGCAGGGAAGGCACCAGCAGTGGTTTGTGCTCTGCTGCATTGGCAGGCTGTGGGTGAGCTTCCTGGAGCTGTTTAGGGGAGAGGTGAGCATCTGAAATCTAGTCTTCCATCACATCTCTGCCCCTGGAAGCTAGAGTCTCTGAGTGAATGCATCTCCCCCAGCTCAGACTCTCCCTGGCTAGGTCCAGATTTAATTTTGGGCCTTTGGCAAAGGAGGCAGTGTCAGTAGCTTAATTTAATATTCTGCTCTGAGCAGGCTCAATGCTTTTCATGACCTACACAAAAAAATTTTTCTCTTATTGGCCATATCATGTCTTACCTGCCACATAGACCATGAATGTGAGAGGCCAATAGTTAAAAACATCCTAGTTCCTGGAGATGCTGAAGGATGTACATTTCTCTTGGCTTTGGTATGATTTTCTGTTCTAGATTCTCAGGTTTCAAGAAGCACTATCTAAAATCTTTGGAGCTTCAGAATTCCCAAGGTATTATTTAAGAGGTTAAAAAATATCTGTGCCTGTAAAAATATTTTTTCTGCTAGAGCAAAAGTATTTAAAATTGCAGTGTTATGCAAGTGTCATGTTTTATGTGCTGCTGAAACAGAGGAATTAACCCTGACCTAATACGCATGCACAGAGACATTCAGAGATAATATCAGGCTCTGTGGATGACTCTGCCTTGGCACAGGTTGGAGCAGCTTTCCTGAGACCAGCTGAGATGCTCACTGTGTTTCAGGTGCCAGGCTCTCTGCTCACACTTGTCTGCCTTCTCTGCTGGCTTAAGAGGAGCAGGTGACAGAAAGCTGCTTTCATATCACTGGAGTTAAGCTGAGAGTGCTTTCAGCAAGGCAGATTCCCAGTAGCTCTATTAGGAAAACTTCTTTTTGTCACAGAAATGGTACAAGTTGAATGGAAGAAGAGACACACACCTAAACGAGAAATTTTTCTCATCAGAAATATTTTCTACAGGGATAAGCATCAATGCAGAAGGAGCTTTTGTATTCAAATCCTCTGTAAAACCCCTGAAGTTGTCTTCTGCTGTCAGAAGTTATAATCCACCAGAAGTGAGTCACAGGGCTCTTAATTGTTGCAAAAAAGCTTGCAACGCTCATAGTAACTCTGACTAAGTCAAACTCTGGTTATTCTGTTTTAAATTGTTCATATAGCTTGGTTGATGTCTAGAGGTTTTGTATTAGAAAAAAAAAGCACGTTAAGTGAAGGAAGGAAAAAAGTCAGTTCTCAAATTTGACAATCTTTCAATAACCTTAGAAGACACCTACAAAGAGGTAGTGAAAAGCCCCGTGACTTTGTGGTAGTGGGATCAGTGGACGGTAATGGTCCACTTGGAGGAATGTGCACTGAATTGTCTAATGTGTTTTCCACCTCTGATTCTCATTTCCCTTTGAGTGCTGATGCTTTAGACAGCTCTTATGGACAATGCTGTGTGTCCATGGTCAGATTCCCACTACTGAGCTCAAGCTGAGGTAATGGCTGCGTGCCACTACAGAAGGGCAGCCCTGGAAATTGCTCAGAAAAAGGAGAAGAGTAGTTTCTATTGCTTCAGCCCCTCAGATGAGAGTAGCATTTTGCCAGAGGAGTTCCAGAGCCAATACTGCAAAGTAGGAACTTCTAAAGTAGGGCTTTCTAAGCTTGGGAATTGGACTGGAGCAAAACCTCCTGTTTTAGCAACAACTAGCTCTTAGGTTTCCTGCTGCAACATGAAGCTTTACCATTAGGTATTTTTAAGACTTGAGCATTTTCAGATATTTACCAAGGACTCTGTGTTAGTATTCACCAGTTCTTTGTGATCGGGTATTTCCAGAGCTACTGATGATACACTTCAGTGCATTCTGTTCTCCCCGAATTGGCTGTTTCTGTATTTCTTTGCCTTGCCTCTATGATCAGTTCAGTGGTTTTCTTACATTTACACTTCACTAAAGTCTTCCAGATTACCTAAACCAGAACATTGGCTGGCTGCTGCTAGCCTTAGTTAAGAAGCCTACCCATTGGCAATACCAACCTACAGAATAGCATAGTGAGGATGCCTGCTACTGTTTTAGTCTTGCTGTTTTTGGAGGTCTACTTAGACAATAAATTACTGGCAGGAATGCATTAATTGAACTCTTAATGACTTCCATATTATTTGAAATAAATTATTGTATATCTTTTATTTCTCTCGCAGCCAACATCTTAGGGCTGTGCTCAGGTGAAGCTGGGACCTTGAAAAAACCCAGATACAGAGCTGAAAGAGGATTGGACAGAAACAGAAAGGAAATCCTGCTGTATGTGTCATACAATCACTGCAACATTTTTTTTTTAATTACTCTTGCCCAGTATAATAACTTTCAGTAGCAAACATGTGCTTAGTAGATCCTGCCCCGAAGAACTTGTAGCCATAGAGAGTGAAAAACAATAACAGAAAACAAGAGTTAGTCTCTTGATTCTAAAAAACGTGACCGTTAAATAAATACAAGGGATAGGTGGCAACTGAGAAAGGAACCCTTCTCTTGATAATTTGAATCTGAATACAATAACCATAAGTCAAGTGTTCCTGTCAGCCAAGTGGTGAAGTGTAATACTTGCCTAACTCTTCTGAGGTCTTTGCACAAGCAATTTTATACTGACATCAGTGTCAGACTATTTGAATAAGATCTAAAGATAACGGCTTGAGTGGACTGACCTTGAAATATCTTACTCAATTACTATTTCAATTAAGTGCTCTGCAATCACTTGGTTTAAAATAAAAGAACAATTTCTAAACATAAACAGAGAAGGTTTCAATGTGTGGCTTTACATTGACGTGTCTTGGAAAGGTAACGCTGCAGTCCTCAGATACCCCAGGTAAGTAATAAGCAGCTTCCTCCCATCGTGAAGCTGCAAAGATTCCTATCTTGCCATATTTACAACCACACCTGCAAAGCACCTAAGGAGATTAGTAGCTCTCTTACTCTGGCCAGGAAGAAGAGCCAGTGATACAGGATTTACTGTATTATGTCTTTGTTTAAGATTACAGTGGTTCAGGAGATAGGTAAGAGGATATAACACCTTTTACTTTTCCGAAACAGGGATAGATCTTGATAGCCAGAAGTACAGTTCATTTACAAATGTTATCATCTGATTGCTGCTCACATAGACAACCTGGTATTTTGTTCTAATTAACACTAGACACTGAAAATGGTTGTTTGAAAAGTATTTAAAGACCTAAAATAATTTCAGATTGTCTGTATTGTTTGCTCAGCATGGGGAAAGGGGGAAACAATGAAAAATTAGAAAGCTTTTATTTAGAAATTAAATGTTATGTGTCCTAAATTTGGTATTTCTGAAGCTTGCTTTATAGCTTCTAGTTTCACATGGCAATTTTGAATTGAAAAATTGAGATAGATTTTAATAAAATTTTTGTTGTTTGGATTATTTTTTACCGTGGTTAAAGAAAACAAATATGGAAAAAAATATTTTGGGGATGAGCTAGGGAAAAAATTCTTTTTTTCTCAATTTCTGAGAACACTTTAAAAAAAATTGGTTTGAATTTGACTATACACATTTATTTTCTTAGAGAACTATAATTTTCCTAACCTAGCCACTGAGCTGAACAAGGTACGAACTGACTTATAAGGCAAAAAGAAAGTGACTGTTATCTCCCATTGTCTCTGTCTGGCAAAACAATACATCTCCTCAAAGATGTGCAGTCTTCCACCTCACCTACTCAGTGGTGTGGCTGCATCTAGCCCTAGAAAGACCCATCACTTATCTCTATTTAAAAGCTTTTATGGAATGAATGAAAAACTTTTCTCAAACAAAGTCATGGGGTGTTTATATTTATAGGAGAGTGCTTTGGTAACGGCCATCCTTCCTCATGAAGCTCTTCGGACAAAGGGTGGAAGGTCTATGAAGAGAGTGCCTCAGTGAGGGCAGTTTTTGTGCACCAACGCTGAGTCTGAAATTTTGCAGTGCCGTTGCTGGGGCAAATAATGACTTCCACTAAATGAGACTTCTGTATTTTTTGTAGGTTCTGTCCCTGTTTGCTTTTTAGTTTATGCCACCAGTAGGATAGTCCAGTTCACAATCATTTGGAGTTGCTGCCACTCTTCTGCGTGGTTTTTGGCAGCTCAGTAGCTTCCTGCAAGGGACTATTAGTGAGCAGACCACTGGGTAAATTGCTTGTAGCTGAACACTCTATTAATTGACTTTTATTACTTTCATGCTGAGGTTGCAGCCTGGGCTTGCATTCCTTCCATTCTGATTCTGTTTCGCATGGTCTCCTGTGTGCATTACTCCAGTGCCAACAGGTGGTGTATGAACCAATTTAACCTCAGTGTAATTTGATACGTCTTTTTATCTCTTCCCCCTCCCAGCTTATTTCCAAGTACTTTCTTAATATTAGTTTGGAAAAGAAATAAGATTCAGTTACAAATGTGGAATGAGACTGGCCTAGTTAATAAGTAAAATCTTTCTAGAATACCTCTCCTCTTTGTCTCCTGAACAGTCTTTTACCATCTGATGTTGGAGGTACAGTATCATATTTTCTGTGTCTAACTCCACTAGTATAAGCCTGGCATGACTATGTCCTCTCTCTAAAAAGGGGAGGGGGAGGGCTTTCAGTACCCTCTTGAAGTTATTGCCTCGTTATTAGCTAGTTCACCAACAGATTCTGCTGTGCCCTCTTTGGTTCAGGTTGACCTTTTAGTTTTGTCGTTCCTGCCTTACTTTGCCCGTGCTGTACATTCTTTATGCCTGCAGCAAGCCCTGATGTCACATAGCCCATCTCCCTGATGTCCAGGAGGAAATGGAGGTAGTACTTGTCAGCGTGCTTGTTGACAAGAAACACAAAATGTTTTATGTATCTTGGCCATGCTGATTTACTGGAAACATTAAGTTCTTGGAGGGGCTATTGGAAAAATTAGTTCCATAGCTCTCCAAAATAACTTTTGCACCTTGATTTGAAAGCATTCTGGGAGCTTTTTTTCTTCTTTCCTGTTCCATTAAGACATGGGTCTCCCTGCTGCAGCTGTTCTGTTTTTAATGTGTTGCTCTGTTTCCAGGCAGACATACCACTCTTTGAGTGGAGTTCATTCTTCTCTGGCTGGTTTTCCACTTGCCTTCTCTTTAGGAGGTAAATTTGTCAATGTACTATTTTGGTCTTTCAGTTCACTACAGCAGCAGAATGTCTGATCAAAGCTGCAACAGCAATACAAAAGTGAAAAATGAAGACTCCACTCTGAATAAGAGCTTTTTTCATTTATTCTCTGCTTTTTTCCTTATCTCTGGAAATGGGATGTTACAGACTCCTGTGTCCATGGGAGCAAGAAGATGTGTGCTCTGCAGTCTTAACTGGTCCTATAAAAATGCCCAAGTGATGCTGTTAAAACAGTCTTACTGCAGGCGTCCTGCAGGCTTGCATAGTTAATTACTCTGAACTCCAGATTGGTTTCAAATGAGTTTTGGTTGATTTTTTCATGATTTTTGTAACTGCCCTTTGATTTACTGCACATAAACAGCAGACCTCTATTTGAGATATCTTTCTTTTTTAGTATTTCAAAGATTTCAACCTGGTGTGTCTAGTCCTCACTGGTGGTGAGCATGGTGGCTGCCTTTCCAGCCACAGCAGTCTATGAAATGTCAGTTTGAGCAGTTGGTTGTCACTTGCAGAAGCCCAGGAGAAACTACCTAAAACTGATTTTAACTGGTGACAGTTTTTTGTGGAAAAGGTTTTACAAAGTGGCCTAAGGGTGATCTGCAGTCTGCACCCGAGGTTCATGAAAAATCTAAACTCAAAGATTTCGGGTAAACCTATTTTCCTAAACAACTATTTTGATTATAATTAATTTTTTCTTGCCTTGTCAAAAGCCAAATTAATAAGTACTATTTGATGAAAATTAATGCTTGACATTCTCCATCAGTTTAAGGTGTCCACTGGCTGTTTTGTGAGGCTTGATCCTATCTGGTATTACTATGCCCCAGTGAGAACACACCTTACTGCAAACTTAGCGTGGCCTCCAGGCCTTTTCCAAGTCTGGGTCTGCACACCATGAAATTGCAAGTATGGATTAAGGTACAGACAGAGCAGATTGCGTGGAGCAATGACCTGACAAGGCACCCTGTCAGCAGGTCAAGTAGGCATGGGAGAAGTAGAGGAAGCCATGCCTCTGCCATCTTCAGGGGATGCCTTAGGACCCAGCACTGTCAACAGCAAGTTGATGGGGGAACAGGATGGGAAGCTGGGAGATGTCAAGTTATCATATTCGTATAGGAAGCAGGTAGAGAGGAAAAGCCCAGAAGGCATGCAGCTTTCCCTTTCTCTGCCAATATTTATCTCAATTTCACCAGCATCTCTGCCTTGGCCAGATGATCAGCCAGCAGGTACTTCCAGTTGAGGAGTCGTGATTTACTGGTTGTCAGAAAGATTCCCAGTAATATATTGGGAATATATTGAGACCCTGTCGTAGGAAAAGTTGAAAAGAGCACTTGGAAGTGGGTTGGTCTCCCACCAGACATTGTAATAGGTGAGATTCGGCTCTCCATTCCCTTTGGCTTTTTTTTCTTTTCCTGGAGTATTTTGTGGAAGAACTTAAAAGCTACTAGAAATTAATCTTCTTTCTAGATACAAGGAAGAGATGGGAGCAAAAGAAGACTTTCTGAACATGTCAGAATCAACCCAAAAACCTAGTGGTAGGATGCTGGGGCACCAGCAAACTGTGAGAGATAATAAAAAGTGTCAGCCTTTCTGCTCACCTCTGACATTGCAGATCTTTCCCTCTCAGGTGTAGGCAGGCTCTCCTCCAGACAGGCAGAGGGTGGAGCTCGGTGCCTGTATAAATTATATGTGTCCCTCAGGTTGTTTCAGCAGCAGCAGCAGCAGAGCAAGCTGCCAGCGTGTTTGTCAGCTGACAGATCTGTTAACCAAATTGGGGTTTCGGTCGCTGCCGCCATCTTTCGTGCCATGGGGAGCCCACCAGCCAAGGTAAGAGAGGGGCAGCCCCGCGCTTCGCTGGGGCCTGGCACCTTGCTCTTGGGCCTCTCTGCTCCAGCTCTCCCCAGCAAACTCCCTCCTTGGTGTCTCTGCTGGGATCCAGAGGCTGCTGTGGTGTGGCAGGGGCATCCTGAGCTTCGCAGGCTCACCGCTCTCCCCTTTTACCTTGCAGTAACCAATACGTAAGCCAGCTTCAGTGAAAACACAGACAAAATGGGCCCTTTGCTTTTATGGTGTAGTGTACATGCCGGAGTGAAGTCCGTGAAGGCAGAGGAGGCTGCTCTAGAGGAGTTTACCTCCCATAAAATGAAAGTGCTTTAGCTCTCCTGTATGCTTTTCTCCGCATACCACATGTTCATTGCTTGCCCCAGCTGAAATAAACTGACAGCTTTATCTAGCAACAAAGCATAATCTATATTACTTTAGCTCCAGGGGAGACATCTAACGAGCTGCTTGGCTTATTAGATTTAGCTATTTTTAACATAATGTTTACAGCGTTTGCAATTCTAGTGGAAGTATTTCATGTCAGGACTTGAGTTTTCTGATAGTAAGTTCCATTCAGAGATTTTAACTGGTATCCTTTAGCATAAATCAACAGAACTATTAGCTGAAAATTCTTTTCTCATGTATATCTCAAAAAAAATATAGACATAGTGTCTGAATGCAAGACATGAATTATTTACAGATAATCATTCTTTATGTATCAAACCCTATGTCAAATTTTGCAGAAAATTAAAGAAATATGGGTATTCATAGGTTTAAAATATAATGAGAAACAGTGTTACATACTAGGGCCTACAGAGATCGTTAATTGTGCCATGGTAATATTTGCAGGCAAAGTGAAAGACTAGACAAATATAAGTAGCTCGAATGGATAGCTCAAGGGATAGATTGAAAATACTCAAACATCCAGGCAAAGGAAATAAATTGTAAATGTCATGTACTTTCTGGATTAAAATGTATCTAGTCCATCTACCAGTTAGATCTAGATGTATCTATTGTAGATATGAATATTATGTATCAGTTTTAAAGATCAATGTTGTATCTAACAAGACAGTTCTGGAGCTGATGGATGGGTAGATGGCTCAGGCATAATTTTATAGAAAGTTTCAGTGACAAAGTTCTTGCATTTCATCCCAGTGCTGCAACTGCTGTTCCCTGAGTACAGACAGACTCCTGGTTAATAGGCGCCACTGCCAAAAGGTTTGAGTGCAAGCATAGTTTCAGGTCAGAAAGCTTCTGTTCCCAAGGAAAGAGATTAATTCAGTACCGCAGCTAGCTCTGCTGGCGTGTCAGGCAAGCACGTTTCAGTATGTGTAAGTTGGTAAATAGATACAGAAATAACAGTGGTTTGGGTTTTTTTTTTTTCCTATTACATTAAAAAAACACGTTTAGAATTAATTGTGTGGATACTTCAAACTATCTAGGAAGACCTCCTAATCTCCCAGTTGGCTTTTTGCTCGTTAAGAAAGCTACCAAATTGACACAGAAGTGATTGTCAGTATTAATTTACAACTTTTCATATTTGTAACAAGGTCTTCTCTTCTGCTCAGATAACAATAATCCCTCTTTAGCGGTTTCATTTTGTGGACTATAGAATAATTTTCATCTGGTAAAATACTCAGAAATTTTGTCAATACAAAGCCCCAAGGGGCTCACTCATACATGTAAAGAGGTGACTGATATATAAGAACAAGAGATACATCCCAAATCCACAATGATTCTTGAAGTAATCCATCGGTGATAACATGAAATTATAATATATGTTTTTAAGGTGAATTAGATTTTCTCACTAACTGTTCAACTTCCAATAATAAAATTTGAGACAATTGTGATTCCCAAGCAAAATGGACCTCTCATAGTTTTCTATATTTCTTCAGTCAGTCACTTTTCCATTAGGACTTTTCATCCCTTTAATTTTAATGAAAGTAGGCAGCTGGTTGGAAGGACAAATTGCTAGCAGTGTTCTCACAGATGGAAGGGCTAATTGCCCATAGTAGATGTTAGAACATCTATGTGGAAAATAGTGCTTTAGAACCAGGCTGGTAATGGAGCTTTCTTATAATTTACAAATTTATAGGTTTAATCTCAATTTGGTAAATTGCCAAATTGTATTTGGACCAAATCCTACATAACAGAAAATAATGGTAAGAATATGCCAAATGATGACATTTGGTGTGAGATCTTGTAGGCAAGATATTGTACAGCTTCTAGTACACTGCTGAGGAAAGAAGTAATCCATGAAAGAATGCAATTGTTCATGTCTGAAACATACGTATAACGCTGAGTGACAAATCCTACAGCTACTTTCAAAATGTCAGAAGACAGCAAAATCCTCACCTAAAGCTTAATATAATTTAGCATTATCCCATGGTGATAACTCTGCTCAGAGGACTGCTTAAGCTTGGTGCAGGGATAGTGAAACTCTGACATTCCAATCAGCCTTCTACCATGTACAAACCAAGGACTTATTTTAAAAGAAAGAAAAAGAGAACAGGTAGTTATGGGATGAGGTTCCCACTGCAGAAACTTCCCTAGAATACTAACTTTCTAGTGAAGGTAGCCATGAGGTCTTCTAGTAGCAGCATGGAGGGGCAATAAGGACTGAAATCAAACATATGAGCTCTTGGTAAGTTTTTCTTCTTTTACTGCCATCCACAGGCTGTCTTGGTAGGCTCCTCAATATTTATGAGCTTTGAGAAGATTTCATACACTCAAAGTTGACTTTTTGGAATGAAACCTTAACTAAACGCTTGGAATGAAACCTGACTAACTGCATGTAAACAAGAGATTTATGTGTCCTTCCAAATCTGATCAACATTCCTGTAGAAGGAAGTCAGTGAGCGTGTATTATTACAATCAATGAGATGGTGGCAACAGATGTGAATTCTGAGTCTGTTAAGCTTTGATACAGCTGTGGCAACTCTGACATGCTAGTTTTATCTCTTGATTGCTGATTCTTCTGAATTTTAAAAAGAAATGACTCAAAGCTTGGTTTGTGAGTACAGAAATATAGTTTAATGCCAAATGCTATCAAGTGAAAAGAAGTTTGTTGTTTTGTTTTTGTTTTTTTCTCCAAGTTTTAGCCTTCCCTTTGGTACTCTGGAGATGCTACTATTTATTTCCCTGGGGTGTTATTGCTTAGGATGCAGCTACACAGGTAGCTGAATCCTGCACTCTGTTTTTGGCCTTAGTGCCACACTACTAATTTCCTAGCAAAAATAGAATGATGCACTTCTGGGAAAGCTGCCTGCCTGTGATTCTGGATGTTTACAGAGGGGTTTTGTTACTCTCTGCATGCCTGTACAACAAACCATGTTTCTCCCAAGGAAGTGTAGCTAAAACCAGCAAGACCAATACAGCTGCAAGTCTGTCAAGGGCTGTCTGGATATGGTGTCTGTGTTCATCAAGTTGCATTAATTGTGAAGTTACATGTTGCTTTTCAAGTTATGAAAATAGCAAATGGTACCTCTAACTTTAATTATTTTTTTTGTAGAAGGGTATTATGGAGTACCAGCACTTTCAGGCAAAGATGTTGTTTTAGACCATCCAAATCAGACCCTAGGAGCCTGCTCTGGACTATTGTTGAAGAAAATTAGCTCTGCCTTTATCTGATGAAAGAAAGAATTAACCCACTTATGAATGGTTATCACAGGTTGGAGTAACTGCAGGCTTGGGAGAGGGATGGTTTCTGGCTTCCTTGTGGGATTTACACAGCCCTCAGTGTTTATTATGGTCACACTTTCCCATCTGAGTCTGTTTGCCTTTTATCCTGCAACAACACCAGGACTAAGCTTCACCGAATCAGGAGTGAGAAGTCATCTTTGATGATGTTTCCATCATTTGGCGAATGTTGACATGTTTAAGGAAAGAGATTGCTTTTGGAAGGGGAAGGGAGGAGGAGTGAGGCTCTCTGGCTGTAGTGGCAGAGGATGAATACATGACATCTGTCACATCTGACAGTACTCTGAAGAAGGCCTGCAGCTGCACCATTTTTGTAAGCAGTTAGGGAATTTTCATCACAAAAAGTTTCAAAGCAAATTTTATGCCAACATCTGTTTCTTCAGTGAAGACAGATTCTGTGAATGGTTTGGGCTTCTGTTGAGCAAGGGGGAAGTTGATTACAAAATGACAAAGAATTAACATCTTAATTAAAATTAGTCACCTCTGTAATTGTCTACATAATCCAATAATTCACGTAAATTAAAACCACTAGGAATGCTGAGTGAGTGTTCCACCTGGTACTTCTATGTTAAATAACTATTTGCACAGGAAAATAAAAGTCAGATTCTTTCAGCAGGCAACTGGAATAATATGGAAGAGTCCCAATTGGAACTTGTAATGTCCACAATGCATTAAACTAAGAAAGTTTTAAATATGTCAGTTTTAAATTTGGAGGAAGACATACTAGAAAGAGTTCTCGTCATACAAGTTTGCTTTGCATTTTTATACAAGCCAAGAGACAGACTAATGTGATTTTATAGGTTTAAAAAGGGTTTCTCTGCTCAGAGCAACTCATAAATAATAATCTGAATTTTAAAAGTATGTAACTTTTAAGTGACAGAATAAAATTTAATATTAAGCCTTTATTTGAACATGCTAATTCACAGTTCAGATGATATCCATCCCATGTAATGTAATTTATCTCTAAACAAGCCTGAATGAACTGAATGCAGGCTATTCTCATCTTTAATAAACATGTCCAATAGTCTCCACCTCATTGCCAAAGAATTTCAGATTAACTCTAGCGAGTGACTCTTTCTGTAGAGAGGTTCTTCCTTCCCCAACAGTTGGTATCTACAGAGTTAATAATTTCCTTGTCAGGAAAATTAGTCATGGTTCTAACTTTCAAAATAAAATTGTCAAATTATTTAGTGACAGTGTAATGAGATTCCCTGTTTAGGCAAATAGAGATAATTCAGTTGGCAGTTTAAGCTTTAAGCTTTAGTTTATTAGTGGTGGTGGGACTATAATAACTGCATGTTATTGTTACTTTGTATTGCTGAGAAGCCATGCTAGTATGGCATACAAAAAAAAAAACAAAAAACAAAGGCAAAAAACAACAGAAAATTAAAAGGAAATTTAAATGTATCAATTTGAAAAAAGAATTAAGTATTTTCCCTGCTTTTATTAGTAAGATTGTTACATTTATATATGTGTTCATTCATACTTATCAGAACAACTTTTGAAAATGCCAAATATTTTCTGAATAGCTTAGCCTGGAAAGCTTAACTGTTAAGAGTTCAGAACAAGTAACTTGAAATAGTGTTAAAATGATAGCTTGCCTGTGATAGAAATAAATCTCATGTCTGGAAGGGAAGTGCTTCCATTCCCATTGGGTATTTTCAGGATACATAATGATATGGAATTCTGTCATACCATGCCTGCAAAGCAGGACGGTTTTTATTTTGTCTGAAAGGTCTGTGATTTGTTCCTTTAAAGTCAGCAAGGCCCTCTTGTTAGCTTACCCTCCTTGCAAGTGTCGTGGAAATTTAGGCTTAGTTCAGATACAAAGCCAGATGTTGATAGAGCATTTCGGTAAGTACCATGTGCTGGCTTAGTGTCAGCTGTGCCATGACCTGGGCAGGCAGCTGCAATTCCTAATATCCCTTTCCAAAGGCTCCATCAGTACAAACCTCACTGTGGCCATACATGCATCAGTTTGCCTGAAAACAAGTGCATCTGGGGTGACTATGAAAGCTTTCCATGCCATTGTATGTGTGGTGTACTTCCACTTGGGGGTGGTCACCTCACTTCAAACAGAAGTGGGCAGACTGTCCCCTGTACTGCATCTTGTTTTTGTATTCTGAGCTGATCAAATCATTGCATTTGTTTTCTCTGCAGATGAAGTTTTGCCCCATCCACATGCTTTCCGTAAGAATCATACAAGCTAAGAACATCAAGTCAAGAGACCTGTGTGAGTTGTGGTTTGATTGTGTTTTTAGTCACCTCCAGAGTTTACACAGTGAGCAATATTCTTGAGTTTTGAAGGTATGCGAGCAACGTACATAAAGCACAGCAATAGAAATACTAATGCCAGGGCTATAATTAGATCAAATATCTGAGGTAACCTTAGATTGGAGTATATCTCTAGTGGCATTTCAGGGAACTGGTAAAAACCAAGACACCCAGATTAAATTTCTGGGCTGAGAAGGGAAGGTAGACTTCGTTAGGACACCGCAATTTATGAATCTGCTTGGGCAGGAATTTTGCCATGCAAGCTGTGAATTTAGAGACCTTTTATTGAAATGTACTTATTATACATATTAATCAAAGGTAAATTAGAGAATTTAAAGCCTTCTAAAATACCTTGTCTTTCAGGGTGTTTGCTGTTCTCAGAAGACCATTCACAACAAATTATATTGATAGTTTTGGTTAAGGAGGACCTCTGCAGATCCAGTCCTAAGCCCATGCTGAACATGCAGGCAGAACAGACTTTTCTGTGTATTTTTGTGTTCAAGTGTCTTTAACTCATTATCTCCCCTTCCATCAGCCTCCTATGTCTCCTTCTCCAGGTGTGCTGTGGCCCAGCCATGCAGCTGTCATTTTTGCAGAGGTCTCCCGTGAGTTCCTCACTTAGGACAGAGACCTTGAGCTGCCTTTTGTCAGTTTTGAAACTTCTGGCCTAGTGCAAAATGACTCATTCAGCAAAAAACGCCATCACTTTGCAATGATTTACTCGAGTTACAGCTGAGACCATCCGTGCCTTGCCATGCGGGGCCAAGCCTGGATGCGAGGCAGACCAGAGGGAGTGAATCCCCTGTTGGTTAACTGCCTGCCAGAGGCTTCCTGTGCTCCAGTGGCAAATGCCACGTGGCACCATCCAGACTTGGACAATAGAAAGGTGTTAGTGTGACAAGGCCTGTATTTCTGAGTTTCAATGATCTCTTCTATCTACTTTATTGAAGGGACAGTTCCACTTTCGTGCCAAAACCTTGCGGGGCAGTGTTATTCACTGCTTGATACCAGTCTGAAGTATTTAGGCATCTCGGGCTGCAGTGGAAATCTTCCGTCAAGTCCTGGCTCCAGCTCTGAAAGACACCACCTTGGAGATTTCCTTTCACACCGTTGTCAAGCTTCACAAAGTAAATGCGCTTCCCCTCCCCAGCTCTCCCCAAAGGATGGCTGCTGGAGGCACTGACCGCACTAACCATAAGGAACTGAAACGAAACGAAGATTCCGACTTGCTCGTGCCCTCCAGTTCTTGGGCCCATGCTGGCCTTGAGCTGCAACAGATCCTCTTGCCTAGTGCCTAACACCTCAAGACAGCCATTAAGTCCCCTCTGCATGTTTGTGTGGCTTGACTGAGCAAGCCAGACTCTGATCTTTGCTGTAATACGTATTCTCCTTTCCTGTAATCACCCTAACAGCCCTTTGTGGAACCAGCTGTAGTTTCAATTTAACTTTTTAACATCATTGACTGGAATTGTAAGGATTATGCCCGAGGAATGGTCAGTGGGCATAGTCCTCTTTCCTCTCTCTTCACACGGGAAACATGGCTTTTAGTGTACTTGTGTGTGCATGTGTACATTTGCAATTTGCAGGAATTAGATAGTTTTCCTTGGTTGTTTCCAAATGATGATCTCTTTACTAATTAAAAAAAAAAAGCAGTAATATTTATTAATCTCCAGGATTATGGCCTAGCCCTACTGTTAATTTATAACATTGGCATCAGGTTTTTAATTTTTCTCTGCTGCAGTGACTGCATCAGACTGCTATGTACGCTTGTGGCTGCCATCTGCTTCCTCTGGAAAGCTTCAGACCAAAACCATCAAGAATTCTGACAACCCTGTCTGGAACGAGACTTTCTACTTTAGGATCCAGAGGGAAGTTGAGGTAGTAAAAAAATAGAAATTTCACCTATTTGAATAGCTAGGAATCCTCAGTTGACACTATGTTGATCAAGTGTGCTAAATAACTTAAGAAAATGCTTGCTTAACAGACTGGTTAGCACAGAACAGTAGACATAAGAAGTAGTGTTTTTCTCAGCTATTTACAGACATTGGTGATGTAAATGCCTAATCAAAGCTAGTCCAGACTCTCTTTGTTGTCACCTGAGTGAAATAAGCTCTGTTGTAGCATACTTCTGTGCTATTTTGGCATGGCTAACTTTGAAAGGTCTTGCCCTCCACTGGTTCTAAGCAAAGAGTAGAGAAGTTGCTGTGGTGTAGACAACAAATTTAATTCTTCCCTATATTGGGGAATTTGGAGAACTTTAGGAATGAAGAAACTAAGTATGTTCTTTGGGTCAGTTATCAGTGTGGTGTAGAGTACTGATCTTTTTCTGTCTTGGGATAATGGGAACTCTCTCTTATAGGCAGTTGTTTTCTATTATTTCCCAAGTTTCCCAAGACTGGGTGTAACAATGTTCTATATTAGCAGACTCCTGAAGGAAAAAACATACTTCTTTATTCTTACTGCTCTTCTAGTGAAACAGCTGCAAAAATCTATAATAATTTTTTTTTTTTTGTTTCTGCCTAACAGACGCTCGATAAGTGTTCTTATTTATTTTTATTTATTTTTTTCTACTACCAGAACATCTTAGAATTGGCAGTGTGTGATGAAGATCCGCTCACCAAAGATGACATGCAGTTCACAGTTCTTTTTAATGTTGCTAGAATCAGACCTGGGGAGACAATCCGTGAGACATTTGCTTTGAAATCAGAGGTAAGGGCTGAAAACACAGGGAGAGATCAACAAGACCTCATTGTCCACATTGTCTTCCATGTTGAGTAGGGTTTGGATATTCATGAACAGGTAGCCTTATGCATCGTTATCAATACCTCATCAAAACAGATATAATTTTGTTGTATTTTTGTGACTTCATGAATCTCTTTTTACACATTCAGAAAATGAAGCAGCTTCTCTCTCATGCTCTGTGAGGGCAAAATACTTTAACATGACGCATAAAAATAATAATAATTTTTATCTTTTAGAATCCAAATAAATACTTCCTTACCTTTCAGCTTTATTCCACTTTTGCCATGCTTAGGGGACATCTCCTCTTAAATGGCAACTTATTAAAAATGTGAACACAATTCACTCATCACTTGAATTAAATGATTCTGTCAAGCTTTTTTCCCTGTTGGCGTTCATGCTGGGTTTCCTTCTAGGTGATTCAGATTTCTCTAGCCCATAGTAAAGGAACGTCTGTCCTGCTAACATCCTTGGTATTTTATTAAGGAGCCCATGAAGGAGAATTGTCCAGTAAACAAAGCTGGGATAGGTCTGTGACAACTCCTGGGTTTGTCTGAGCTGTGTCTGAGGTGTTGGTACACACTCATTGCAGGAAGGAGATGGTCCATGAAAACAGCTACTTCCCACATGCTGGAAGCTCTGAACATGTATTTTCCTTGTGACCCTGCCAGCTGGTGCTGTGCAATTCTCAGCCAGTGAGTGAGTCACTGGGAAATACAATGATTCAATAACCACTTCAGTCACTTGCCTAATTCATCTCTTCTGGGTTCAGTTCAAATGTGATTTAAATGGTTTGTATGTGGAAATGTCTCTGGTCTTAGTCACATTTGTTACTGGGCTTCAGTGCCTTTCCCCCATGCACATTATCTTGCAGGAAGCCATTATATTTCCTTTTCAATCTAGCTCTCCTTCTCTGTATCTTTGGAAATATGTATAATTCTACATATCACACAATGGGAGTTTATTAAACTTATGTGCCTTTCTGTGGTTTCTGTTGCAGTTTTAGCTTTGGAAAGACACAACAACACACTTTTTGTGGTATCAGCAGAAGAGCAGTCAGCCCTCGAAGTGCTTTTTAGGTGTGTCTGTGCTGCCAAATTCTTGCAGCCTCTAATAATCTGTATTTATTTTACCCTTATCTTTTTAGACAGAGAGATGGTCTAAGAAATGGGAAAGTTTGGAAGTGGAATTCTGGATGGAAAGAATGTGAGTAAAATTCCAAAGCTAAAAGGTGTAGATCTGCCAGGGAGTAATATTATCTCAGAGTATGACAAACTTCTTCCAGCTCTTGGTCTCACCATTGAACCTAAATTTCAGTTTCAAACTGTTTTTTTAATCTTCTCTAGCTAATTCTACAATTCAGTATATTTCATACAAATCTTAAACTTCTGTTGAACATGTATATCTAGATCCTGGAAATAAAATTGTCACAATGTGATAACTTTTACACAAGATGCATGTGAAACTTAACATGAGTGCTCTTCAAATTGTTGATATTAATTGGACAAAGCCTAGAACACTGTGGAATTTCTCAGACACCATAAAACTTGCCTTGTATTATTATAACAATATATAAATGGAGTTGTGTAGACAGTATTAGAAAAGTCACCCATTAGACAATAGCTTAGTTAACCTGAAAAAAATATAAAATCAACAAATAATGAAAATAAGACCATCCCCCTCAAAGTGGTAATCAGCATTGTCTGGAGGAGAACAAGTCCCATAAGATAAACTTTATCTGTCTTTTAAATCCTATCACAGGTTTGGTTGAAGAAAACCCCCTAAATTGCACATTCTGGAATATTTGAGTTTAGCATTAGCAAAAAAAAAAAAAAAAAAAATTTTAGTCCAGGGAAAACTGGTTAACTGAAGAATACGGGGAGGGA
>WEKY01032030.1:0-68217 GCA_013390045.1 Picathartes gymnocephalus | reverse complement strand
AAGATTGTAGTCCAGTGAAAACTGGTTAACTGCATGATCAGGGGAAGGAACTTGAATAAGACTTCTTATTCTTAAACATGAAACTGCAGAAGAAAATCACTCATGCTCTTGGTTAATTTCTCCCCCAGTGAAACTCAAGAAAATGTATTTAATTTACCTCTGAGAGGTACCTTAAGAGATGGTATCATGTATGATGATGGTAATCATCTGCAAATGTGGAAGCAGTTGTAGCCAGATATATAGAAGGTCAGAATGAGAAGCAGCACTTGGGAACTGGATTGAGACTAGAAAATAAGAGGAACATCTTTCACCATTCAAGTTATAAGGCATTTGGGGGATGTCCATCCTTGGGAATCAAACCTAGTTATTTAAATACAGCTGAAATAGAAGTTTTAAGGCTGGAAATGGAGTTTGGTAAAATACCCTGGACAATCAAAGGTTACATGCTACATAACTTCAACGGTCCTTTCAGATATATGAAAGCATTTATGGATGTGTGTTACATAGGGGTGTTGGAATATTGACTTTAGTGAAAGATGCTGTTAGAAGACTCTACAGATTACTCATATTATTAAATAACCACATGCATTCAGTGGCAGACTAAGGTCTTACAAGGTAAAATATCTGGGACAAAGACTTTTTATTGCTTACCTCTGTGTTTTGCAGTCATACATAGAGCACAGTGGGAGCTAATTCGTATTTGCCATTCATTTGCGATCAGCTATAAATTATAATATGGGATCGTCAGAACTGTCTTTCCTAATAAATGTTTGCAGAACACAGTAATAGTAGTCTTTGCTTTCCCCAAGTCATGTGGTCATTAGTTAATAGCAGGACATGATTCCACATATACCAATATGCCTTTGTTCTGCTGTAACTTAGCACATAGTTTCAAGCATTAGTATTTTTATGGGCTCTCTTGTCTTTCTTTTTGTTTGGCTGCTGTGTTTTGGTTCACATGCTTAGCAGGGGATCAGGTATTTTGCCTTTTAGAAAACAAATTGTGATAACTTGCCTATATTCAATTTTAAGAGGGAAAGGTCATATAACCGCTATTTAAAAAGCTAAACAAAACCCACCAAAACCCAGCTATTCACACAGCTTTTTTTGTTTGTTATTTGTTTTTGTCTTTTCAGTCCTGGCCCTCCAGAGCATCTCATTACCAATGATGTCCTAGTGGTAAGGTTCACATGAGAATTTATCTTGGAGTGACTTCTGCTTCATTTTGATCCTCTCCTCTTCCCCCCATTTTATAGAGAGAACACAACCTACCACGATAGATAGGAGTGTGGTGTGTATTTTAAAGTCAGAGATACGGGTGCCCTTTTGTTACAGCTCAGCTCTTGCCCTCTCCATGCAAAAGCATAAGCTGTGTTTCTTGAAGTCCTCAGCTATTACAGATGTCAATATGTTGCCAAGCTGTGGTTTGTTAATGTTGCAGAGCCCCATATTTATTGGTGTCCAAAGTGAAAACTGGTTGTGTTTCTCGTAACACGGCATGGCACTTGGCAGGAAAAACAAAGGTTATAAAAGTCTGTAGAAGACAATAGTAGGTATTCAGTGTGCTTATGACTGGAAGAGTATCTAATGTAACAGCTTTTTGGAAAATTAGTTTTTTAACAAAGAGTTATTTTAGTCGTTGAAACATAGAGCCCTGTTTTGGTGTTAGTCAGCATGTGGTACATTACCTGTCTCCTCCGGCTGGCCCAGCAGCTAAGTACTTCATGCCTCCTCCTCCAAGCCTGTGCATGGGTCCCAGATGCTAGCCCTTGATACCCCTGAGGCAAAGTAACACATATTCTATTCTTTCCCCCTCATTTTCTGTGTGAGGCGTAAGAGTTGCAATGATTGGCGTGCATTGTTCCTGAAATGACTTGGAAAACTGTCCTGGCATGAGTTATTAAAGGTGAACTGGAGTGACTCAGGTGGAGGGTAGGGTGGAATAAATCCATGATTTCCTTACATTAGGGCCAATAAGAGGATGCTTTGTAAACTAATCACTGCCACAATACACAGAAACTCATCATCAGGTATTTTCCCCCACCCTTCTAAATAATTATTAGATATATGTGTTTGGCCACCAGTGTGTTGTACAGAGTTTCCTGATTTTGGGATAATTTGAGTGTGTTAACAATCTCTGACAATGCACCACTGTATTGACACTCTGAAGCAGTGCAACCTGGGCTACTGTCCTGCTGTAATGAGCTCTGAATTTTGTCTTGGATTGCTCCCAGCACTGAGACCAGTTCAGTTGGCTCTATATTATAGGTAGTGGTTGTCTGCATGATGTTTCATTATTTGCAGCAGATGTGTTATTTGCTTTCTTCACCTTTTTCTGTTCCTGCCTTTTACAGTCCCGTGAGGTTTGCTGCTTGGAAGTGCATGTGGACATTAATGAAAGCAGGAAATACTTGAAAGGTATGGCAATTTCTCTGTGAACTGAGGACATGGCAAAATCAACCCTCTTATTCAGGCCCAGATGGAGGCATTTTAGAATACAGAGACAACTAAGAATGTTCTAAATTATATATAGATAATTATATATGATCTAAATATTAAAATGTTTGTTCATTGAAATGCTGAACTACCCTGAACTGATCTCTGTGTCTTTTCCTTGAAGCTATCAAGTTTGGACACAGTAGACTTTGCTGCTGGAAGTAAGAGAGAGTGCTGACTCTGGGAGCACTCCAAGCTATGGGGTAAAGGCTGGAGTACCAGGTCCTGTGTTGTAGGAGACTTGCCAGTGGGGTATCTTAAAGAGAAGCTACCACAGAAAATTACTCCAGCAGAAAGTTTGCCAACTTTGTTAGCTATTTTGCCTGCACAGCAGTGTAATTCTCTAAACAAACCTGTTTTTACTAGAGGGTAAAAATCTCGTGCTTACTGTGCCTGCATCTCATGAGAGAACACAGAAGACGACAGAGGACACTGATACTTTCTACTTCCATTGCGTGAAGGCTTGGGAGCCAATTCTGAAAGTCAGGCTGCAGGTAACGGACCCTAAACACTGCTACTGTTCATACTGCTTTCTTATTTCCAGGGTGTCCAAAACAGGAAAGAGCTGCATTGTTTCTGTTCTCTGAATACAACCTATGCTTTTTGTTTTGTTTAGAAAGTTTCTGATAAGGAAGATGACAGCAGCAATTTAAGTGACACCTTAACGGTACCACTGAAATTTCTCCCTGTTGGACATAAAGTGAAGATGACCCTTCCCGTAAGACATGTAAGTGTTTCACAATTTATATCTGGAAAGAAGGGTAGAATAATCCTCATTATTTAACACATTAATATTTAAAAAAAACCCCAAAACAACCCAAAACAACAAACAAAAAATATGCAGGGTGGTAGTGGTGGGACTTTTCAGGAGGCACTGAAAATCTGGATTTAGAACTTTTCTTTTTCCCACCATTCATGTCCCTGCTGTCATCTCTTTGTTTGCAGAATGTGCCACTACGGTTGTACCTCCAACTAAATGATTGGTAAGAGGACTGGTTTTTTTTTCTCTAAAGGTTTTATTGCTTTTTGAACACTGAAGTCTAGAACAGAGTATCCTTTATTTAGATATAAGGAATGGACAAGACTAGGGGCAAAATATAACAAATATTTAAGTCCTCATTAAAGAGTCACTACAACAGATCAAAGCTAAATGTCCTTGGGGCAAAGGAGTCCCACCAAGATGCAAAAAAAATGATGAGAGTTTCAAACGGTGAGGGGCTTAGTCACTGAGTGTCATTTGCATCAAAGGACCAAAGACTAAGACTGGGGGCTTCTTCAAAAAGGACACAGGAAGAAGGCAGAGGGAAAAGAGAATTTGAAATAACAAAACATCAGAGTCCATACATTACCCAAACAAACACGTTCTTTTAAGAAAACAGACTTGTGGCTCTGGTGATATCAACAGAAAGAAGTACAAAGTAGGGAAGACAAAATGTTGCATTGTAAAATAATGTGTCAGACAAGAAACAAACAAAAATTATTTGAATATCTTGTTAATTGTACAGTTTCTGTAGAAATCTGTAGTACAAATCCCCATGAAAGACTTTGTTAGGTTTAAGTCACCTTTTGCTCAGAAACCATTTGAAGCATAAATAGAAAGGATTCAGCTTACAAAGCTACTGAAAGTCATAGAAGCCCTTCTTTGTTTCTCATATTTATTATCCTTAGCTGAGAGTAAATCTCACACTGAAACAATAAAGCAACCATGTAGAAACAAAGCAGATTTCTTTGCAAATGAAAGATGCATTTCTATATAAATCTGAACAAGGAATCTGGATGTTTTATGAATTCATTAGATTGCAGTTGGTGAAAATAGATCCATATATATTTTAAACAGCAATCCTGCGCCTCTGGATTTATTTATGTTTCAGCACAGAAAAACTAGACGTGCGCTTAGGGTATGATTTGTGCCAGGATGAGCGAGAGTTCCTGCATAAGAGGAAGAGAGTGGTTGCTGGAGCCCTGAAAAGGTTTCTTCATCTGGACAGAGATCTACATGGACATGAGGTCTGTGCCTTGGAATCCAAGCATGGGGTGTGGGTCTGTTCAATTAGGATTGGCACAACTCCCCTCAAAATTTCTAGTAGTTCTTGCATGTTGTTAACAAACCCATTGATTTGAAAGGCAGCAGAAGAGAGGCTCTCAGTGTGACATACCCCATACTCACGCAAAATTTCAGCTCAAGTATTCATGCCTCTGATCTTTTCAATGGGCCAAATTACCAAGGATATAATATACCACTCTTCAAATACAATTTCCAATAGTATGGTGCTGTGAGTCAGGAAGATATGAGGCATTGTGTTAGATACAGCCTAACCAGGCAACCCAGACCAATAGGAAAACAGGAGTATTGGAAATTCACCTCACATAAATATGTATTAAATCAGTATAATGTCACTTCTTTAGGTGTTTTTTTTTCTTAATTTTCAGAACACTTCTTACAAAAAGTAAAATTTTTTTGTGGTAAAGAAGGAATATTAGAACATTTTATAACAAGCTGAAATATGTTTTGTTGCCAAGATCCAGGGTGATTTTTAAGGGAAAACTTGTTTTCTTGCTGGAATTTTATTTGTTGAATGAATGCTGTCCAAAGAATCAGCAGAGTTTAAAAAACTTCCTTAATCCATTTTCATTGCATTTATTGCAAGTTGTTGTTGTTTGTGTTAAAATCATATCATTATCTATTCTTAATCATTGCAATTCCAATTATAGAGAGCAAAGTTAGGAAGGAAGGTTAAAATGACTGCGTATTAAAAGTCATCCAAGCATTGGGATTAAGAGTCTCTGGAGGTTAAGTTCAATGAGGTACTGGTAAAGATTGGCTAAGTGGTGATTTAATTTCATTGTCCTCCAATGAGTCTGCTGAAGAAATTCTGAGAGCTGTAATGAGACTTTTCCAAGCAGCAAGGGAGTAACTTCCTGAGGATAACACTTGTGTTTTGGACAGGTCCCAGTAATAGCTGTTATGGCGACAGGCGGAGGTCTCAGAGCAATGTCAGCTATGTTTGGCCACCTCTTAGCTCTTCAGAAGCTAAACCTGTTGGACTGTGTCACCTATCTTACTGGGGCTTCTGGCTCAACGTGGTGCGTATAGAAAATGAGATTGGCTTTGGAGTGACTGGGACTACTTTTCTACAGAGTGAGAGATGCATCTCTTTCAAAGATTTACATTGTTAATAAGTGAACATAATTCCCTCCTGAAGCTCTTACTGTTGGCTCTCAATTATAACTTCAGTTTAGGCTCACTGATTCTCTTTCATTGATTAAAGTGATTGTGTAAATGTATTGGTTTTCCAAAATCATCTAAATAAAAGGGTGATTTTCTCACATTTCTGCTCCTTAGGACCCTAGCAGACCTGTATGAGCATGCTGACTGGTCACAGAAGTCTCTGGAAGGGCCACTTAAGGCAGTAAAAGAACAAGTGACAAAATGCAAACTCAACCTTATGTCTATAGACCATTTGAAATATTATCACAAGGAACTTGGTGAAAGGGCAAAAGCAGGACATGTGCCATCTTTTACAACTCTGTGGTCACTTGTTCAGGAGATGTTCTTACATGAACGGGTATGTACATGGTCTTGCCACACATCTGGGAAACAGCCACTTATTTTCTTTAGATCTTTACTCTTTGAGGGCATGATGTAAGGTGTGTAACAAATCCAAAGAGACTGATCCATCCCAGTGTGGTTTGTAAACTATGACAGAGGATCTTGTAGCCATGATTTTCCAGAGCAGATAATCATTTGAAGGTGCCTCTGTCCTAGGGTGACCCACAGTTAGCAACCTCAGTAGGCAAACTTCCATAAAGAACTGAGGAATTCTCATCCCCCACCCTCCCTGAAAAGTCAGATCTTTTAAAGTCTGTTTCTAGTTTGACATTTAGAGTAATCTGTCCTCATGTAAATATTAATCTCAGCCTTAGTAAAGATCTGTGGGATGCAGTCAGTCAAGGCACTTAGATATTCCAATAAAGAAGTTACTAGGTACCCAAAAAGCAACCAGGAAGGAAAGTGTAGGAACATGAAGGAAAAGGTCTCTTACAAAAATGTGGCTTACAGATTCTTCTGTGTTGTAAAATATCTGCTATCAATCTTTACTTGGGTAGACTGTGCCAGTGTTACGCTCTTACAGAGGTTTACTGTGATTTTTTTATTGCACTGATTAGCCAAGAAAATACAAACTGACAGACCAGCGCAAGGCATTGGAACATGGACAAAACCCATTGCCTTTCTATGCAGTTCTCAATGTGAAAGAGGAGAAGTTTGGTACTTTCAGATTTAGAGGTAAGTGTTCCTGGAGTTTCTTCTGATTCTGGGTATGGATTAAAGATAATTTGGAGGGAGGTGCGTATGTGTGGAGAAAAAAAGGGGAATACATCTTGCCTGACTTGCTTGCCCTGGCTACTGAGTTCATCTTTTAGCAAAATGTTTGTCTCTTTTGCAAACTGCTGGGTGTTGGTTAGAAAGAGCACATCTGCTGGATAACATCCTCAGCCATAAATAGGACATTAATTAAAAATCTGGGGTGAACTCCTATTTTTGCCATAGACATTGTGAGTGAGTGTGGGCAAATCATCAGATCTTTTTCTGCTATGCCTATAAAATGGCTTTGATGCTTCCTTAGTTTCTGGGGGTGCTGTGAAATGTAATTGTCACTTCCTAAATACTACACTGATGAGGGTATGAAAATGGAGTGGAGTATGATGGCTGTGATGGGTGTGATATGGCATCCTTTGAATGGACACAGGCAACATTCAACAAAAGGTGTTAAAAGCAGTAGATGCTGGAAAGAAAAGCAATTAATCCTTACTTTTGATTAGGTTTATAGCTACTGTGCTACTGTAATGCCTGTGCAGATAGCTTAAGCCAGGAAACTGCACATCCATGCCACACTGTGATAATTTCTATTGTGATGTTGATGTGTCTTCAGGCTGCTTTGTTATATCTTGTAGACTGGCAGTTTTGGGTTAATAGAACTTTCATTCCTTGTAATTCACACCACTCTTGCATATAGTACAGTTGATTTAGGGAGGCAAGTGAGATCCCAGAATCTTTATATAGAAATAGATATCTAAGCATTTGAACCTAATGTTAGAGTTTTTCTGAGTTGAAAAAGCTGGTTCCTTTTGGTTGAAAATAATCTCTCAGTTTGTATGGAAGCAGATGGAGCAGCTTGCAGTACAAAGGTGCGGATAGTACAGAGCTGCTGAGACAAGCAAGATCCTTGGGAAGGTTTTGGGGTTTTTATTTTTATTGCAGCAAACATGCCATATGTCAATTCTTTGTAGAGTGGGCAAATTTCTCTCCTTACGAAGTGGCCATACCAAAATATGGAGTCTCCATTCCTTCAGAATATTTTGACAGTGAGTTCTTCATGGGAAGGCGAGTGAAGAAACTGCCAGAATCTCGGATCTGCTATCTGGAAGGTGACATAGCAGTGCTATATATTTAATCACAGCTTTGCAGAAAGCATGATATTTGCTAGCCACAGGCACAACACTTCTTGCCAGCACATCTGCTTTAGGTCTTAATTCAATGGGCTTTTTACCCCTTTTGTACACTTCTGCTCTTTGTATATCTTCTTTCCTCCTGTCCTCCCTTTTCACCTGGGTAGATTTGGGAAAGTTGCAGCATGGTTCCTCTTCCATTTTCTAAACCAAACAAGGTGGTGGAAGGGGCAAGTTGAGAAAATAATAAGCATTCCTTCCCTGACCACTCTCCAGCTCTTCAACTTCATAAACTGTTTTTCTAGGCAAAGCATTACTGGGGTAGAATTGGAAGGAGTTGAGAATAAAATATGTCATCTAGAACAACCCACAAAGGCAGGAGCCACCTGAGCTTTGTGGGTTGAGGATGGTGGCACTAATCTTCTCTGCCCATAAGGGTGAAGGAAGCCCTTTTGACCTCCAACAACTACTTTGACTGGCCATTTTGCTACCAAAGGTGAAGGAAAGGGGAAAAGCAGCTAGTCAGAGGAACCCATCTGTCCCAGGCAGATTTTAAATCCTATAAGTGTTTTAGCTTTGATACCAAAAACAAGGGTAGAGGAGAAAAACCCCATATTTCTCTCACTGTGGAGTCTGCTAGCAATTCAGTTTGTTCCTCGTGTAAGTACCTGGCATAGAGCTTAATGAGGAAGGATATTTCTTTCTTTTCCAAAAGCAGACTCACATATGGAGCCAATTCTATTTTGAATCTGGATCAGCTGCACTCCACAGAAACAAATTTTTCCTGGAAGGAAAAAATGAGTCTTAGATTGATTTAAACAATAAATCAGTTTAAAGAAAGCCTTTATGTTTACATGGCTTCACCATGCTTTCAAAGCCTACTTTCTCTCACAGGAAGCTTTCTACAACATCATTTGTGTAACTGATACCTCTTATTTTGTTACTCTGTACTATGCAGTGAAAGTTCTGTGTGTAGTTAACTCCTGAGAAAGAGCACTGAAGTGCTTACACCACTATGTTTGAACTCTCTGAGACCTGCTGCTTAAGTTGTGTCACGATGGGATCAGGTTGTGTGGGTTAATAATGTGTAGCATGGATATTTGCAATAGTCAGTGGTTAACATGTGGTAGTGCAATACTTTTCCCATGTGGTTTGACTTGCAGGTCTTTGGACAAACATTTTTACTAGGAATTTGCTGGATGGCTTGTACTGGTCCTCAAATTCAAATGAATTTTGGGAACGATGGTCCCAAGATATGGTAGATATAGGTAAGAGTTTCTAAAGTGTGGCCTCACTGTAGATCTTCCAGCACGATTTTAATCTGTATCAGAATGATTGCTATGTCCTCTTCTCTCTTTTCCCCAGAGGTATGCTTCATATTAGTACAAATGTTTTTCATTTAAAATTTCCTCTTGGTCTGTTAAATGACTCTGTCTGTGACTGCAAATGAAAAGGTTAGCTTTTAGTTGTGGGCAAAAGTACAAAGCCAGTATGTCGTTTGAAAGAGTAAAACACAAAAGCTGTGCCTGCTTTAAAGAGAGCTAAATATCTCTTTGGTAAATGACATGGGTCATGTGCAGATGTTTTCCAGCAGCCTGCAAGAAACAGGGATGGGAGGGACCCACAGGAAGACAACAAGGGCAGCTAGCCAGCAGAGGTGTCTGGCAGAGCAGATTGCTGTTGGTTTTTTCTGCTTCATGGTTTCTTCTCTGTTTCAGAAAAACATTCTCCTGATGAAGATGTTACTGTTATCGAGCCTCCATCTTGTTTGTCAGGAAAGTTGTATGAAATGTTTCAGGACATTATGACCAAGCGTCCACTACTGGGAAAGTCACATAACTTCCTGAGAGGCTTAGAGTTTCATAAGGATTATATCCATCAGAAAAAATTTATTGAATGGAAAGGTAACTGCAACAAAGAGTTAGCTGCACTGTGCAGGTAACATCTCAGATTTTGTTTTTTGGACTTTGGAAAACTCATATTTATTTCAGGGTTTGGAAATAGGTTGAGTTGGACCTGTGTTCATGGCATCTGTTTCTTTAGGGTAACAGGTTAAAATGAACTAGTCCATGGACTTCTCTTTCAGTTCCAGAAGATATCTGTAATTTGTGTCAAGAAATGCTTTTCTGCAGGAAATTTGTCATTCTGCATAGGTACAGTAATCAAAAGATTCAGGAAGAGCAGAATCTTTTGAGGTCAAGAAACAAAGGTAACACCGGAAGCATAAAATAGCAGGTTATTATGTGGATCACATGAGAGACAGGACTGGTTTCCCATATGTCTGGTGTTTCTGCCTGATGAATTCTCTCTTTAACCCCTCAGAAACAGAAATACCTAAATCCGACTACAGAAAATTAAAGTTACCTCGGTTTAGTCTGTAAATGTTAAACAAACAGATACATGGGGTTGATGTATAAATTGAAGAGTCATTTTCTATGGCCTTTGCTCTATAGGCAGGCAGAGTAAACGGCAGTAGTTTTACCTCAAAACCTATGAAACAATCTGTGAAATGATAGCAAGATGATGGAGCTGAGGTTTTCTGCATCAGAAACCTTCCTATAACCCCAGCATCTTCATTTATTCCATGAACAGGTAGCAATGTGGGAGGACCCCACATTATTGTGGTTAATCTGGCTTCAGCAAGAAAGCACATGTTCTCTGCCATCTCTGAGCCCTTCTCCTTGGCAAGTTGCATTTTCTCTCCCATTTTAGGCAAGTTACAATGTGTTTTGTCCCTCTCTGCCGTTGCTACGCAGTTTGCTGACAATGGCGAGAGATGGTGGTGCTTTTCTGTGGATTTAGGCAGAGCCCACAGTGTGCTATCTGCTTTTAAAATGTTCAGTAAGCAAAAAAGATTGTCAAGCAAGTAGCTTCAGAAGGTGAATGAAGAATGAAATTGTCAGTGAGTAAATGTTAAAAGACATTAACTGTCTCTATATCTACTGACTATCAGTTTTGTAAAGACAAATGAGTAGAAGCAGATTTCAAGGAGAATTTTGAGGAAGCGAGCATAAGAACACTAATGACTATCTCAGGGTAGATATTCTACAAACAAAGCGAAATATGTGGAAAGCATGAAATCCAGAGTGGGAAAAGGGAAACTGAAAGTCTGGAGTGGGAAAAATTAGCATCTTCTTTTGGTTGCCTGCATAAGACCACGCGAAACCCAGGTGTGAATCCATCTGTAGGAGCAAGAGGAGATGCCAGGTCTGTGAGCAGAAATGATGGTGTCGTGCTAGAAGAAGCCTTGAGAATATAGCTTTGTTTTAAAGGCTTCCCTGCAGCTCAGGTTAGCTGACATATTAAAAGAAGACTTTCAATGCCTAGTTTTCCTAAAGAGAAATTGAACTAATGGTCTGGACTTAGTATAATGCATTTAAAGTAGGGTTCATACTTTCAAGGGTATGTCTGAGACAGGATTTCTTTAAAATCTCTATTTGGATGTGGGGTGGAAGAAGGGATTCTCACAAGAAAAATGTCTACTTCTCGTTCACATATACAGCCATGAATAAATGGTGCAAAGTTCCCTCTCTGTGATAAGAAAACAGGGGTAATGGAATTTCATCTAAAAATGTTCGCCGAGCCAAATAAAACTAAAAAGTATGCTCTGTTTCTTCTGTGAAGGACTGCAAGCAAATGTCTCTTATTACAGTTGAATCTGTGAATTCTCAGCAGCCTTGAATGCTAAAATAAGCACATTTTGTAAAGACTTGACATTGAGGGAATGGAAAAATTATGAATTATTACTTCAAGCTGGTGTGAAACATTCCAGGCTATGGAACAAGCTAGAATTACTCTGCATGGTTTAAATCAACACTACAGAATGAGGCCAAGGAAGCAGAGCGATTGAATGAATTGAAATGCTGGAACTTACCAGCAGTATTTCTGTGATCAACAGTTTCTTAAAATGCCTAAGCACAATGACTTAAGGCTCAAGTATTCTGCTCTGGGCTTTGCCATCTCATTTTGTGAACTTGAGGAACACTCTTAAACCTCTTTTTTGATATTTAAAACCAAGGCAAAATGTTCCCTGTTGCATGGGACTGAAAGTGTACTAGAGGAACAATAGAGGACTTGCTGTCTACAGGGCAATCTGGTAAGGTTCCTAGCAGAGAAGTAAGAGTCTAGCTATCAGAAACTGGCTTTAGATTTCAACTTACCAGTTGGTGTAATCCCCTTTTGGCATTAATGTGAGGTTTAATTATTTCAAGCAGTATTTTAAGCTGTTGGTTGGTGATGTTGTATGCAGGATGTGGTATTTTTTTACAGCATGGCTAAGATAGTTTATTTGAGATCACTGAAAATGTGTTGAAGCCAGACTTTGCAGCCTGAGAGAGGAGCGAAAAGAAGAGAAGGCGAAAGCAAAAAAAGAGCAATGCAAAAGTGCAATGATGTATTGCATTTGTTACTTGTGTTGCTACACTGCAAAAATGTTTTTGTTGTTTGCATTTTTCCCAGTTCTTAGGGGGGAAAAAATCTGTTGAAGTCTGTATTCTGTGAAAAATGACTCCCCAGAGCAGCTGTGAGGTCAGTGGAGTCTGTGTCTCACCTGTCCTCTGTCTGACTGCCCCACGGCCTGCCTTTGTGTGTGCCTGGGAGAGTGTGGAAACAGGCCAGGTGTGCCCAGATGTGCAGTTTGCAGGGCATGCTCCTGAGGCCGTGTTTATGGGCTCATGTTGTGGAGGGAGGTGACCCCTGGTCTTGAGGGTAACCAAGGAGCTCCCCTTAGCATGTAGCACAGACAGAATTACTCACTCCTCCTTTCCTAACCACTGCACCCCTAACTACATTCAAAATGTTTTTCAGACACCGTGCTGGACGGTTTCCCTAACAATCTGACACCACTGCAGAAGTATCTTTGTCTGATAGATGTTGGCTATTTCATCAACACCAGTGGTGCAGCACTTTTCAAGCCAGAGAGGAATGTAGATGTCATTATATCCCTTGATTATGGTTTGGGGCATGTGTTCAAGGTGAGAAGATTAACTTAGTCTGCTCCTTGTGGAGTAAAATTCCTCTTGTCTTATTGAAACATTTAAGTAAGTGGCTGTCTAAATCTTAATCCTATATCACCATGCCTTGAAGGAGGAAAGAAACTTCTTTCAAGAATGGAACTATAGAAACTGTTATGCTCTTTTCTCTGTAGGAGATTACAGTGTATACTTCCTAGAATCCTCAGAGAATTGCAGTAGCAATTTTTTGCACATGCCTGTGACCTTTCCTGGTCTGTCGTGATGAATTCTGGGTGTGGCTTTGGGTCATTCACTTGGGCTTGTAAAAAACGTTATAGGGTGATAAGTGGCATTGTCTGACTTATGTTGAGTGGTGGTCCAAAGTGAGGTTGTACTGTGGCTACTTTGGACTACACATTCAATTCATAGTGTTTCTAGGGAATGAGTTAAGATGCTATGGTATTTCCAGGATACCTGAGTAAACCTGGTTCTTGTCTTAGAGCTTTAACTACATGACATTCTGTGCCCACAGCAATTGGAGATGACATACAAATACTGCAAGATACAAAATATCCCATTCCCCAGAGTGGAGCTAAGTCCAGAGGAAGAGAAGAACCCAAAGGAATGTTACATATTTGTGGATGCAGAGGACCCCAGAGCACCCATAGTAATCCATTTCCCCCTGGTGAATGACACCTTCAAGAAATTCAAGGAGCCAGGTAAATGCAGTCAACAGAGCTATGCCCTGTGCTCTACCCCTGGTATGTGTTATGTGTCCACAGGGCAGGCAGAAGAGCAGCCTCCATGCTCCTGCTGGTTGTTCTCCACTTGAAAAGTGTGAAGGACACAGTCCTGGGCAACTTGGTGCCACACTGTCTCCTCCAGCCCTGCCCGTGGCAGATGGCTTATGTCACTGTCCCTTGCAGCAGAACTGCAGGTCTTTCTACTTGTGCCTGATGCCATGTCCTGCCAAGAGACACATTCCAGAGTGCTGGAGCTCTTCTGGCACTGGGAAGAGGGAGAGTAAAGAAAGGCCCAGAGAGCTGCGGTAGCAGGGAGATAAGGGCCTCCTGAAGGACCTGCTGGTGGGCTGGAAAGAAGCAGGAGCTGGCCCTTGGACCATCCAGGCCCAGGGTTGGCCCTGTACCCCTGCCTTCCCCAGGCAGGCTGCCTGTGGTGGAGAGGGAGGTGCAGAGGGAACCTCCTGCCCAGCCTCAAGGGATGGCAGGTTTGGGCACGGGGACCTGGGCAGGAAAAGCACATGTGGCTGTGGTGGGAGAAGTTCCCTCTGATGCTTGGTAGGAGCTGGGGCAGAGCAGAGAGATGTGGGGCCAGCCTGGGATGTGCAGCTATCTCTGCTCAAGCACCTGGGGTGACTTCCTTCCAGCTTTACCCAAAATTCTATTGGGGCCCTGAGTAGAACCAGAGCAAAATGGAAGTCTCTGAGGGAGCATTTGGGAAGGGTTGGAATAGCAGCAAAAAGTAAAGGTACTTTTCTGCTCTGATGTTCAGTGATGCTCAGTGAATATGTACAGTAGGAGCTAAATCAAGAAAATCACATTTAGAAACTCTGTGGATGAAAAGAGGAGATACTCTGTAGAGGGAACTAGGCTTGCACAGCTGAGGCTTGGAATGGTCCAAATGGCAATGTGTGGTGAGATCCAACCACTGAGCAGTGGGTGGCAGGTAAAGCAGGTGAGGATTTTGGAATCTCTCTGAATGAGGAATAGATGAGATGGTGCAGAGCAGAGCAGCTGCTGCAAGTTCTCAGTGCCCCCGGCCCGAACTGGTGAGCTTTGGCACTCACCTGTATGTCTCTGAGCAGTGGGTGATTCATCCATCAAGCTGACAACCAGCAACTGATGTGGGTGATTGGAGGAGGAGGGACCTTGGCAACCTGCTTTCATGGATTCCAAGTTTAACAGTGGAGCTTTTTGTTTCTAGGTGGATGAGAGACATCTTGTGGAATGTGTGTTTTTAACTATTTAAATTCTAAAAGGAATCAGCCTGTGAAGTGCCCATTTGCAATGCAGGAATTACAGACTGTTCTTTTGTGTTGTTGCAGATGAAGCTTTATCTGGGTGTGGATAGAATAGATAATATGCCTCTATGAATAATGTGATGCTCAGTGAAGCAACTATGGATATTTTTAATTCAGCCACTTTTAGTAGTAGCTTGTGCCCAGCACCCTGAGATCACACTGTTCAGAAACCACTAGGTTAGACTAAAACCTTCCGTTTCTCAAGCACAATTCTTGTGTCTTTTTCATGAGGTTCTGGTTGACATAATAAGGAATATCTCAGCAGTCTGTTTGTAGCCCTGCTGATAGTCATCTCACATTACATTAGTGTTTTGGGTATATTTGGTTCAGACTGTAAGGAAATAGGCAAAAAAACCCAGCAGAGAAATGTAGCTAAAAATTTTGTAGAAATGTAAATATGAGACTGCCAAAGTCCTTGGTGCAGGTAATTAAGGGGTCCTTTTAAGCAAAAGCATTGATGTAACAGGGAGTATGGATGTTGCCAATTCCAAGAGTCATAACCTGAGTTTGCTGAGAGTCTGATGTTGGATGCTTTGGTCCCTCTGCCCCTCTGCACTCTCTAACAAGCAGTCCTGTGTGATTTGCATCACAAGGCCTCCTTCTATGTACTAGGCTGTCCACTCACTCTAGCTGGCAGATATGCACTTGTCACCACTAATCCAGGGGTGTTCATGGGTTTTGAAACTGTTCCAGGTGTGTGTCTTTGTCTGAGAGTCAGACTTGGGAAAAGGTTGGGAATGGATGTGGACCTATGGGTGTGCTGCCCAGGAATGATATTTACAGAGTCAGGACAAGGAGGAATGTAAGGATTTGTGCCAGCTCTGCTGAGGGATTTCCAGGTCTGAGCTTTAGCAGGAGGGGAAGGAAGAGTAGCTGGGAAAATTGACCAGGAATGGCTCTTTCAAGCTATGGAGTGGGTTTTCAGTGTTTCCCAGGGGCTGTTTTTAACAGCACTTTCTGCCAAGTAGATCAGTCCCCTGCAACACCGTGTGATAATACTGGAGATTCATCTCACTGTGATGGCTTTTGTCTTTCTCTGCAGGGGTAAAGCGTAGTCACTCAGAGATGGAAGAAGGCAAAGTAAATCTGGAGAACAACTGCTCGCCATACTACCTCATTAGGCTAATCTACTCCTCTGAAAATTTTGATAAACTTGTCAACCTGAGCAAATACAACATCCTCAATAACAAAGACCTTCTCCTCCAGGCAATCAGGAGCGCTGTAGAACGAAAGAGAAGCAGAAGGACTGGGAATTTCTCCAGCTACTCTGGATACCCCTAGGCTGGGTTTTTGCACTGTTCCCTACTGAAGGCTATGGCAGCACATCACAGTCACATTACAACACATCACAGTGTTCATTATTTGCAGAAAACTGAGGAAACCTGTACATTTCTCATCTTGCCATGTTCAAGCTCCTAGCTTTCAAAAGGGTTTATTTAATCTCCTTCCCCCATATTTTCAGCCCACAAGAGCCTCACAATGTAGTCTTACTTATTAAGAAATTAAGGTCCTGGTTAGTGGAGACCTCCCAGGATCTTGTTACAGCATAATGGTGGTGGTGATAGATCTTTGTATGAGCCTGCCCCTTCAACCCTGAGCCCATTGTTGGTGTCCTTTCAATAGTTCACCACACATCAAGTCCTGGCCATTTGCATTCAGTGATGTCCAGATTTTCAGATAGGCTGAGCAACTAGAATTTGCACTGAATTGGTGGGCTCAGCTTTGGAGTCAGGCATATATATGTGAACAGTGGTCAGACTGCAGTGTGGACAATTGCACTCTGTCTGGCCGATTCCCCTTGCTGATTTAGAAATTACTCCTTTTTTCCGTTCCCCTGCAAGAGTTTGGCACAGAAACACTGCTCCGGACTGCCATGAAGGGGGTGGTTACATTTCAAGAGAGGGCAGTAGCTGCAGTGAGTGAGCACAGTTCTTTTGAGTGTTGGCTGGAGGAAAAGTTCTGCAAAGACGAGTGATCGCATTGGTTTTTACCAGTAGTGCCTTTATGCATTAAAATGTCAAGAGCCTGAAACAAGTTTTTCATAGCAGAAGCTTGAGAGGAATAATCACCATAGACTCAAGTACATTTAATGTAGTGATCATGACTGAGATATTAGTTGGTTCTCCTTACAGATGTAAATTGAATGTAGGACAACCTAACTCACTAATGGGGTGCACAGCCATTGTATTTTCGCACACAGAAGATTTTTCCCTTTATAGTCTTCTATCCCTAACATCACAGCAAAGTATCTTAAATAGGTGCTACACAAAATGGAGTACAAATTAAAAAAAAATAGGACACACATTTTCCTCCTTGCTGGAGGGAAATATTTGGAAAATGACACCGGGTTTTCATTTGCTGTGGAATGCAGTGAGAGATTTTGCCTTGAGCTGGAAGCTTGGAATATCTTTATAGCCCTCTACTACATTAAAAAGATGATGGGAAAGGATGCTGAGCAATATAAAACAGAGCTCCACAGAAGTCGGAGAAGTTTGCAGACTTCCTCACACTGAAGGAGTTAGACCTGCTTCTGGATATTTATTCCTAACACAACATATTCATCAGGACTTCCAAGGAAAACCTTACATATTTCTTCTGTGTTGGAATTTTATTTGAGATCTAGAATTAGCTGTACTTGAAATCCAAAATCACACAAAGAAAGAGAAAGAGGGGTCTATCTTTTTGGTATATGCAGGCAATATTGAAGCTCAAAGGGAGAGCATTTGCTAAAGATTTGGATGCCTAAAGCCTGCATCTACTAAATTCTGCTTCTGTTGCAATGGCAACGGCTAATCCTCAGCAATGCTTCTTGTACAGTGCTTACTTGCTGAAGTAAGGAATACCATCCAGAACTGAGGAGTCTTAACAGCTGGAATACAACTGTACTGCAGGATTCAGATCATGAGAAGATAAGAACTAATCAGATACTGGCTGCAAGACAAAACATAAAGAGCCACTTTGAGTTGAGAGTTGATCCAGCTGGATATGTTACCTTTGCGCAGGGGAGCAGCATGCCCTGGCACGGTGTTGTGTGGCACATAGAAGCCCACATTTCTCTGTGCACACATGTGCACAGGGTGTGCACCATTTCCATGCTCCTCTGGCTACTCCTAGAAAGCTCTGCTGCGAAAAAAAAAATCCCTGTTGTGTTCATGCGCTACAGAGAACAATCTGTAACCCTTGTGAGCCTTGGCAGCACGTGCCCAGCAGCGAGGCAGCTGAGCCACACTGAGAAAATTTGGTCTCTCAAAACACTCCACAGACCAATAGTTGGGGCATGTTTGGTGCATTCATAGTGCTGCTAATACAAACAAAAAGGCCCAGTATAATGTGAAGGAGTCACAAAACCACAAGGTTTTCAGGTAACCCACAGCTGAGGGACTGTTAAATCTTGTTGTAAAGGGAGGGAAAGAGGGTGGGAGGGAGGGAGATGTGGGTGGGGAAGGGGTGTGACTCTGCTGGAAGAACTGTCACCAAAGGTTTTGCCAACACTTAAAGCCAGGTTGGGAACTGCTGACTAATCTTGCAACCAGAGGCACAGACAGGCATCTGCCCCTTCACCTCCTTGGTGCCCCATGTGGTACCTCTGTAGCCTTACATGATAACAGCTTTTTCAAATATATTTTTGCATTTCAGAGCCTGAAATTATGTGGGGGCTGTATCATTGCCCATCAGAGTGCCTTTTTGTTTTATTGTGGTTGCCTTTCTGTTTCTGTAGCGTGATGTGGGTGTGGCACATGGGAACACAGTTCGGTGGTGGACGTGGCAGTGCTAACAGTTGGACGGGATGGTTGCGGAGGTCTTTTCCAACCTGAACGGTTCTATGAGTCTATGACATTGAAGGAATGCGTTGCTGGCTTGATGGTGTAGTAGGAGGACCTGGAGGCAATTTGTGGGAACAGAGGCTGCTGGAGAATTCTTCATGTTGGAGGGACCTACACCTTGCACAGTCTTGTCTGTGCTCCTTGTGGGAAGTGGTGGCTGGCACAGGCTGTCCCTCAAAGCACTCCTGAGCTCTGATTCAGAGCAAGCTGATTTGCACTGCCCCAAAACCACAGAAATATAGGGCATAGTGTCAGTGACATAAGGGTGATCAGTGATCTGTGCTCAGAACTGCTCCTTGTTCCCTTTAGAGTAAACATGGAGTCTGAGAGCCTCTGAAATTTTGTGTTTGCTCCTCAGAAACTGGGGGTTTGTTTATTTTCCTTGGCCCCATTCTTGCCTGGCCTAGTGCCACATGCTGTGCTGTGACTGAACAGAATGCATCCAAACCCAAGCAGGCACTTCCAGGAGAAAGCTGCTTCTCTGCATCTCACAAAAAAAGGCAAGTGCCATACTTATAAACCAGGCCTTGATGGTCTGGTGTTGTGTTTGCTTAACCACTGAAGATGAATGCATGCCTGCCAAAAACCTCATCTGAAATGCACCCCAGATCTCTGCTCTCTGATGAACATTTTTCTGGAAAACCCCCACAAATACAAAGCTTGCTATCTGCTGCCAAACACAAAGGAAATGAGACTGTTCTTATAGCTATTAGCTGCTCTTCATAGAAGTTGCTTGCTTGTGTCTTTTAACTGTTTAATAATATAGTAATTAAAAATAAAATATTCCAAAAGACCACCAGATCCATGCAAGTCTTTATGCGCCTAATCACAAGACAAGGTTTTTTTCTAGTTGTATAAGCACTCCTTATGCTAAATGCCTGCTGAGAACTTCACAGGGCATTTACTGGTTTCAAGATTGAATGGAAGAAATCTGGGAAAAGATCTGGTTTACAAAGATATGGAGAGCCTGGAACAAAATCTACCTCCTGTGGTAAAACCCTCTTCAGAGGAATGGCACAAGGCGGGGCAAGGAGGCAGCTGTCCTGAGCCACAGCCAAGGCACATCTTTGTTCAATTAAATGGTAAGTTTAAAACACTGAATCTGTTTTGTTTTGTTTTTTTAATCAGTTAAAAATGGTCAACAATAACGAAATGCATCAGTTTGCCATTACTTTGATGTGCTGGGTTGTTGGGGTTTTTTTTGTTGTTGTTGTTGGTTTTTTGGGTTTTTGGGTTTTTTTGTGGGTTTTTTTTTCCTGTGACAGGCAGCAGCTCCAGCTGGGGTACAACAGAGGAGAGAAATGGACTAGCCAAAAAAATGAAATCATAAGCTTACCTTGTTGGATGCCTGTGACTGATCCGAATCAGATCAAATTTAAACTCTAGGTGTTGCATGTGCACATAAAGTATTTACATAAACTGTGTGTAAAGTACTCCCGTCCCCTACTGCTGGAGAAGTAGTCAGTGCAGAGGAGAGGTCTGCTAGCAGAGAGTGATAGTCATGCTTGACTGCCTAAAAAGGGATGAAGGCTGAAGTCCTTGCCAGAGGAGTTAAGGACTTGAAGTTTTAGCTTCCACCTGTCAGGGAAGAGCTGCCAGCCACTACACTGTCCTGTGTGAAAAAATGCCATTTCTCTCCAGGTTTGTGCTAGGTAACTTTTCTTTGGCTCAGAAACAGACATAAGTAGGGGGAATAATATATATTCTTCCCTATGATTGCACCATACCTTAGCATGTGAAGCTTGCTGTCTGGGGACTAGACTTCCTCCTTGCCATCCTACTTTTCTTCTCCTTTTACACTGAAACACTGATTGTTCATGCCTTATTTAAGTTGCAGATTCCATTGAAAATGAGTAACACTGCAGGATTTTTTTTCTTGGTAGCTTCATCCACAAAGAATTGGCAAATAGAGAATTGTTGGTTAATGTGTTCTAAAAAGAAATGATTATGGAGACCACAAAGGGCTGTACAAAGTATATAACATTACCTTTGGGTGCACAGACCACCCAAGCCTCTTAAATCTATTCTGTTGGTATGTGCAAATCTGCTTGCACATGGCTGTAGTTAACTCGCAGCTTGCACCTCCTGCTCTGCTCACTGCTCCTTTTTCCTGTCCCACTGAATAATTTCATTAGTACCTTGGAGTAGACAGCACTGGGGAGATAACAGTAAATGACAAAGTTGTTGTACACACAGAAGTATACCAGATGCAATCCTCTTTAATTGTATTTAAAGATTTTATGAGATTAAATACATAATTTTAAAAGTTCAGAGGGAAGTGATTAACTTAAAACATATCAATACATTTCTGGAGGGCTGAGTTAAGTTATAATTATCTGGAACTCATTGAGGCAAATGTCATTTTTCTCTTCCTGCTTTTAGTAGAGATGGAAGCAGTTTTGTTTTATTTCCACTTTGTTCTAGGCTTAGGGTGGTGATTGAGTCTCGTGTCACTGTAGGTCTGTCTTCCTTAAAATCTCTGGAAAATTCTGCAGACTCTCTCTCTGGTTTGATTTTGAAGGAAGGTGTTCTCCTACCAACAAAATGATATCAGAAAATCAGGTATAATCTAGAGGAGTTTAAGTCACTCTATATATGTAAGGACTTGTTAAGTGTCTAGCTCAGCAGCAAAAGTCTGCTCAGCTGTGGGACTAGGATTTCACGTCATAGCCTGTAAGATGTGTACAGGCTCCAAATGCAAGAAAAATTGATTTAAACAGGCCAGGTTTCTGAATTTGGCTGGGGCTGTGTTTTCCTTGCCTGTGTCTTCCATGAGCCTCCTTTCCCCAGTCTCAACAACCCCAGCTTCTTCAGCCTCTCTTGGCAGGATTTGTTCTCCAAACCCTTCTCTAGCTTTGTTGCTCTTCTCTGGACATGCTCCAGCTTTCTTTAAGTGAGCAGTTCAGAACTGAACACAGCACTCGAGGTGCTGCCTCACCAGTGCCAAGTACAGGGGGACAATCACTGCCCTGGTCCTGCTGGCCACATTATTTTTGAGACATTAGTGACAGAGGAGTTTTTGACCTCAGGGCAGTCCCTTTGTAGGTGACTGCTACCTGAGCACAAACAGCACTGACTTCTGTTCAGCTTTGCAGCACAGAGCCCATACCTCAGGAGTGAGCTTTTGCTGGTTAGTCTTTCAGCAGAGTCCCTCTCTGGAAAGTCCCACACTCTTTTCTGGGAGGTCTCTGTGTTTGAAACCAAAGTTGAAGGTGAAGTTTGCACCATCACTGTAGAATGGGATCTGTTACCGTGTCCTACAGAGTCAAAAAAACCAACAAATAAAAAGTAACATTAGAGGCAGAGTTTTCAATTTCTGGGTCCGTAACAATTTTCTCTGACCATCCTAGTTATAATTATGCTATGGCTTCCTTCCCAGTAAGCCACTATATAGAGAAATGTCCAGAAAGAGATCTAGATTCAGAAGAAAAGCTGTTGATCAAGATCCAAAGGCAGCTCCTTAATAAAAGGATGAATACAGCCCCATGCCCCTACCAGGGAATAACGTGATGTTGGCCACAGTACAACTGAAAGATTGCATTCCTCTGCCAGGTCACTACATCCCAAGGTAGCAGGTGATTTGTGTATTGCTGTCTAACAGAAGCAAAAAGGATGGCTCAAAATGCCCCAAACGAAGGATATTTCGTCATTCTCTTCTCTTTCTCTTACCATCACTTGCTAAAAGCACAGCTCATTCTTGCAGGAAGTGAGAACATACCTATATTATTCTGTAGTGATTGCAGCCAGTCCTCCATCAGTGTCTGAGAAGGTGCTGCAAAGAAATACTCTGCCCCATCTCTCAGCCTGTAAATAAAGATAGGAAAAGGTGAATTCTAGTCAGTTTTGCCTTATACCTTCTGTGCTTGTGAGACACTTCAGTTATGCCTCCTAACTACAAACAGCCTTGGGTGACTGTGGCAGGGAGCTGCACAGGCTTTTATTTATGTCCTTCTCTGTGAGACTCACCGCAGCATGAAGGTGTTCTCTTTCCTGGTGTAATTCACCAGCCTCTCACATTTGGCACCAGAAATGCTGAGGGACAGGACTGTGGATATGTTCTGAAGGGGGATAAAATTAAAACAAAATGACTTCTGCGTCCTTTCTGCTAGGATTCAGTTCCATACCAACATGCAGGCAGACTACACACCCATCTCTTTATACCTCTAACTTTGTAACTAGGATCACTGAACAGGACGAAACACAGAGGAACCATGGACGATTGCATTATATCTTGAAGGCAATTCTTGAAGAAGATATTTCTTTTAAGGTATATCTTTGAAAATTTCAGGAAGCTTACTATTCTGTTTGTTAGTTGTAACAGTTGAATAATTGCTGAATTTTCACTCAGCTAACATTTGAAAGGGAACGGATCACAGCAGCCCCAAACCAAAGGTGACTTTTTCTAGAATTCATTTTTACATAGGTAGACACAAAGTTTGCTAGAAAGATAAAAAAACCAAATTACCTTAGATGCTTCTTTGTCATCATTATAGAAATCAAGCTTTATTCCATCAAGTTTTACATAGAAGGATTTCCATGACCTTGAGCGTGGCTACATGAATAGAAATGGTAATAAAGTTCAGTTATGAAGTATATATTTTATAGGAGTAGTGAAATCTTTCATATGCAGCTTCCACAGGAAGCCAGGAGCTGTCAATATTATGATCACAGAAGTTCTCACTGTCATTTTTATCTCTTAGAAAAACAGAACCTACTATAGTTTCTGTGTGAGTGATTCAAGAAAGGGTCTCTATGAGTCAGGATTGAACAAATGACATAACCTGGTTCAAGCAAGCTCTACACCACGTGGTCAGCAACATCACTGAAGGTGGATAATCAAAGTTCCATCTAATTTTTGGCCACTAAAACTCCACTTTTTTCCCTAGCTGGAACACCAACCACTGCCTTCTGGTCACAGGCTACTTTCATAAAGTGTGTGGTTACAATCTTATGTGGCTGCTGAATTCTTCATTTACTAAACTAACCCCGGTGGAATGCTACTGAACAATGTGCAAAAGCAGCAGCTATTTTTAACCCCAACTATGTACCACTGAAAGCTTAGCCTAGGGCCACGACACCCTTCTTGATGAAGGATCCTTAACCTACATTGATATTTTGTTATGCCAATGAATCAAGTTGACTATTTGGTCATTCAGAGAAAAGGAAGGAAACAGTTCTGAGGAAGGTAAGTCATAGCTTTTCTTGTTCGGTAATATGGACATTCAGTATCCCTGAAGACTAAATTCTGTGTGTCCAGAAGTGAAGAAAAACTAAATTTCTCTTTCAGAAGATGAAGTCCATACCAGATTCACTTTTTAAAAGAGGCCTTTCAAGTTAAAAATTTCAGAGGAAATATTGTATGGGACAAATAATCCAAGACAACTTGTTTATGTACAAACACTCAGATGTCTGCAGATTGGTGGTGAACGTTCAAAAATTTCCTGGCCTGTCATGATCATTAGGCTACCGACTTGAAGTGGTATTATTTCCCAGGATAAGAATTTAGATTTCAGTTCCATTCAAACCTGTATTTAACAAACCAATTCTTCAAAGATAAGCACAACCTTAATTCTGTTCTAGCATAGGTAGAAATTATAAATATTGGGAGCATGAGACTGAGGGCTTCCACTGCTGACAAACTATCACATGCTGTTACAGGATCATGGACCTTGAGGTTTTTTTGTGGTGTGGTGGGTTTTTTTGCTTGTTGTTGGGGTCTTAAATCCATTAACTGTAGACAGACCCTGTTCTGCATGATTCTTATGACAGGAAAACATTGTATTTCCTCTTTCTGAGAAAGATGAGGTACTGCCAAAGTCGGTGGACACTTCCTCATGCGTTTTAGTGAGGCTGAAGCAACCCCACAGTACTGAGCTCCTCTTCAGCAAGAGCTTATCCTGAAGAAGTCAGACCAGATCTGGACTACAACTCAAGGAAAAATGAAATAACCCAGAGTGATGGTATTTATTTCTACCTGTTGTCTTCCTGGAAGGAGCTGGTCTCGCTTCTCTAGGAAACCCTCCATGTTCTGGAGACTTGCAGAAACCTGAGACATACAAGAGCAATGCTAGTTAACTTTAAAATGGCCCTTAGGCCTATGTTAAATTTCTGGTGGTCTTTTTTATGTAAACTCCATGCAAAGAAACTGATCTCTGGTTCCTCTAGCCTTTACATTGACAGCACAGCTCAAATCCTCACTAGGTTGCAATTGTATCTTTGATAGACCACCAAAACGAAGAGAATTCAAATCCTTCTTGAACAATTTACTTATGGAATTTGCTCTATCACAGTGTGCTAATTAACTAATATTATTTTTATATTATTACATACATTTTACAACTTAAATTATTCAAGTTATTCGTACCACCTCTACAATTACTGAGTTGCACCAATGTCTAGTGTTGTACTGGTACACTTGGGTATGTGACAAATGTGTTCCTCTCAAGAGTAGAGGAGCAAAAGGAAATAATTTTATCTGTCCATAAGTTAACAGTGAATTTCCTGTCAGAGTGAGCAAACAGGACTTGTTGGTTCTAGTCTCGCACCAGGTCAGCTCTTTGATAAGTGTGCCATGAAGTCCTGCCTCTCTCTGACCTCTAACCAGAGTGGACACTAAGCACTGCCACCTCACACAGAGGGTGCAGGTAAATCATCCTCTTTATGAGACACCATCTGCTAAGTGCTCTGCTGAGTATTCAGCAGCAGGAATAGCCTCTAGTTCAGGAAAAGAAAAACAGACACCAATACTGTTGTTAAGATCTAGGCTATAAAGCTTAGCAAATTAAAAATGGTTTTAAGCAGTACACAGATGCTTAAGTCAACTCAAGTCTTTGTGGAAAGTGTTTGAATTGCAAAGGCCCATGAAATGCCTCTTGTTTGGATCTAGGAGTGTACCCATTGGAATGCTCACTGTATGGTGCTCTTTGTGAGTTTCACTCAGAACTTCCTATATCGCCTTACTTTAACTAGCACAGGGTAGTGGTTTTGTGAGGAGAGAGCCAGAAATTCCTGGGACTTACCACAGATGTGTTCTTTAATCTCTCCCAAGATGAGTTAGACAGCAGTAAGTTTGGTGAGTTATCTAGGGACCTTTGTCCAGGCTCGGGTGGTGTTACTGTTAGTTTGGTCTGCAGGCTGGAGAAAGAGGAGCCTGTAGCACCTTTTTCCTGAGGAGTTGTGTGGTCTGTGGCTTGTGATTCTGACATACTGCTGCTGTGTGGCTGGCTTGTAGGAGTAGGAGATAAAGGAGAGCCTAAAGAACTGTGACTTCCCAAAGATTCAGCTTGTGGGCCCACTGTTTTTGGTGTAGCAGGAGTGATGGTCTCACCGAGCCTTGTCTCAGCTTTCATTTCTGTATTGTTGCTGCTCGGTGCTTCAGGGACTTCTGAGGAAGTGAATTCTTGGAACCTCGTTGGAGATTTTTCAATAGGGGAGAAAATAGTTTCAAGTGGGACCCTCCAGGACACGCTGGGTGCTGGCACAGGTGGCAGTGGCATTGTGCTCTTCATGTCTGTCATTTTTGGTGGAGCATTTCTTTTGTCAGATGGCTTTCTTCTCAGAGATGGAACCCGTACAACTTTGCCTCTATCCTTCTGCTCAGTCTCTTCTGTGTCCACTTGTTTCAGAAGATTCATCTCTCTCTGTAGGACAGCAGTATTATGTTTTCTAAAATCACCTTCATTGCACTCATGAATTCGTACCTAAGATTTTCTTATTTTAAGCAGGAATAGTTTTTCAAATAAACTGTCTCCTCACATTGAATCTTAAGGCCTGCACTTCCACTGGCATTCTTAGAGATAGATCTGACTCTAATTGCTGTGTGCTAAGCATCATTTTGTTGCCCAAATCATGAACACTAATGGCAGTTAACCTCAAATATGTATGGTGAATCCCGCCCTTTCTAAGTTCTCTGGAGGCTGATTTTTTTTTTTTTTTAATAAGCTCCAGAGAAACTGTGCTCCTTTCCTTGTGGCACTGCTTCTTTAAGTTTTCTGTAAGAACATTGAGTATCCAGGGTTGTTCTTGTGGAATATTTTGGAGGGAAGGACCTTTGTCCCTTCACTTGGCCAATTTGCAAATCACTGAACAAAAGACAGATTAATTTTCAGCCTAAAGTCACACACAACTGTTATGTTTGGCTGGTTATTTCAGGAAAATAATTTTAAAAACTTCCCCCAAAATGAAAGAGCATCTGAGAGGTTCACTGAATATCTTTGGTATTTAACATAATCCATTGTAAAAATGTTATGCCAGAAGGAAAAAGGCCTATCTGTGCCTTGGTCTCCCTTCATTTTCAGCCCTTTGCTATCCTCTATCACTTTCAGGTGGCTCCAGCTCCCTGCTGAAATCCTGAATTAAGCAAAAATCTCTCCATCTGTGTAGCAAGGGATCACCCTGTTTCTCACACCCTTTTTGCTGGTCGTGGCAGAAGAAAATTTCCACTTCTTCCCTACAGCTTTTTCAAGCTAATTGATCTCTTGATCCACGTATAGGTCTTTTTTTGTCTGAAATATTTCAGCTTTGGTTTCTCATTTACCCCTCTCTTACATGGAGTGACATTCAAACAATCAATGACCCACATCATCCTGTTTCATACACGGCTCATCAGCCTCCTACTACTCACCTTAGTTTTCCTGCTGAGCTGAGCAAATTTCTCCTCCTGTGCTGCAAGCATCTTCTCAAAATCATGGTGTTTCTTCAGTAATTCCTCTACTTCAGACACTGAATCCTGAATGGAAAAATTAACACATACCGAAGTCCAAAATTAAGTCCATCAGAAGAGAATATGCCTAAGATTTTCAGATTTATCCATTCTATTTAGCCAAGTGAGGATTCTTAAAATTTTGTAATTGATTGTCTAAAGCCCTGCTAGTGCATGAAAACTCTGAATTTACATGAAAAATAAAAGGTCTGTATCTTGCAGTCTGCCTGCTGTGCAGGAGAAAAAGAGCTCAAATACCAACCTTCCCCTCTCTGCAAGGCTATGTAGTACCATGGCCTCCAGCTATAACAGTTTACATGCAGATTGAGTACTTGGATTCTGGCTTGTGCTAGATACAGAATTTGTTCCTGCCCTGCAACAAATGCATCTGAGAATTCTGTCATGTCCTCTGCTTAGTTTCTGATACCCAAGTTTATGACTGTTTTCCCATCTTATGAACTATCAGAAGGCAGTCAAGAATGAGAAAAATGCAACACAACAAACCAAAATATGAATGCTGGTGTTTAAAAAGGAATTTACAAGCTAGCTATCATGCTGTCTGTGTGAAACATTCTTTGCTTAATGGGAAGAATGAGGTAGGAAAAGTCCCTTTTTTCCCCTTACAATATTGGGAAAACCCCTTTTTTTCCTTCTGAAATAGGCTCTCAGCAAGACAGGGAAGGTTGAACCTTCTGCAAGTTATGTGAAAAAATGGTTTGAAATTCTCCCCAGTCTTCTACCACTCCCTGGAAGTCACCGCTTCCAGGAGCCCATCACCATGTCAAACTCAGCAACTGCCCTGGGCTCACTTCTGCAAGAGGACAGAGCTCCTGCCTTTTCTAATCCCAAGGGTGCATTGCTGTTGAGATTGTGATTAACTTGAGCCAGGCCCTCTGCGTCTGCTGAGAGGCACACAGCGCTCAGCAGGGCTGCACGGGTGTTACTCACCCCATAGGAGGGATCTGAAAGAAAGCTCTCCTTGGCAGCCAGCCACGCTTCTGCTTGTTCGAGCTCTCTGCGGAGCAATTGGATCTCCCAGTTTTCTTCATATAACACTTTCCTCATGTCCCAGCTCTCCTTTACCTTCCTCATCAGCTCTGACAGCTCTGACAGTTTTTCTTCAATCTAGGAAAAGAATATTTGTAATGCCAGGTATTTAAAAATCCAGTAAGACTTTCACATGACAGTCAACTATCATGTAATATGCCTTCATTTAGAAGACGACCTCTAGATAATTTTGTGGTGTAAGCATAATTTAGAAAAGTTGTCCGAGTCCTCTTTTTTCCTACTTGAATTAATTTAGCATGTAAATTGTGTAGCTAGATAATACAATTTTAGGCATATTCCACATACTGTATGACAAATATTCTGCCATATGATTTCCCAAGATGAAACTTTATACCCAGGCAACTTGTATTATAAAATTAGTGAGAACCAGAAGATTCAACAAATACATCCACTTATGGCAAGGCAACAATGGAGAGACTTCAACTATGGAAAGTTTTCTTGCTCTTTCTACAACAGAAGTAATGTAATCTTGCATAAATTCTGAAGATGCTTTTGATAGTGTGATCTCTGGATCTACAGACAGTGTCTTGGGAAAAGTCTAAAGACACACAGATAACAGAATGACAGAAATTTTAACATTCTTGCCCCTTTGGACGTTTCTGAAGAATTACATATCTTCTGGAGAACTCAGGGACATCAGCAAAGTGAGGCGATTGCATTGTGATATAGCACAAGAACTTTGAAGTATGTTTTCTTTTTCTATGTGTCACGTGAAGTACGTAGCTTTTAATAGTAAAGAACCTGATTGTCCTGTTCAGTTCTTCTGTTCTGAGAGACAAAGCTGCACCTCCTGTCTGTTTCATGCCTTTCTTCACTCTTGTTTGTAAAACATTTAACTCTCCAACACACCTCTACAGACATGAAATGTCCATTCTTCTTCAGGTCACCTCCTGCCCGCTGCATTTCTTCGTATTTCAGCCACTGCTTCTCTATCTCACGCTTGTATTCCTCATGGCGCTTGATGAGCAGTTCTGCTCCCAGGACATCGTTGGCCAGTTCCTCAGATATCACCAGAGCATGCATCTCATTGGCCCAGGCCCTACAGAGAAGGCACAAAGGGTACAAAGGAAAGGAACCTAAGTCTCTTGGACATTTGGGAATGCACACATAGCTGTGGATACATGTATATAGACTTCTGTGTGCTCACAAAAGATATTAATATTGTCCTGATTTGGCCTGGGATAGAGTTAGTTCTGTTGGTAGTAACTGGTACAACGCTGAGTTTTGGGTTTGGTATGAGAATAATGTTGATAACACACTGATGTTTTGGTTGTTACTGAGTAGTGCTTACCCTAAGCCAAGGACTCCTCAGTTCCCCAGGCTCTGCCAGTGGGGAGGTGCACAAGCAGCTGGGCAGGGGGGAAATACAGCCAGGACAGCTGACCCGAACTGGCCAAAGGGGTACTCCACACCATAGAACATCATACCCAGTATATAAACTGGGGGGAGTCGGTCAGAAGGGGCCAATGGCTGCTTAGGGACATGTTGGGCACCACTGAGTGGGTGGTGAGCACTTGCATTGTGCATCAACAGTTTTTTGGGAGGGTTAATTTCTGTTTTTTTAAAAAACAATATTATCTTCAACATTAGTATTATTATATTTTACTTTATTTCAATTATTAAAGTGTTCTTATCTCAATACATGAGTTGTTTTTAATTTGTTTGCTTGTTTTTCATTTCTGATTCTCCTCCCCATCCCACTGGGAGGCTGGAGGAATGAGTGCCGTGGAGTACTTAGCTGGGGTTAAACCATAGCAATATACAAATACATTGATGAAGATTGATTCAAACATCTAGGGGATTGATAGTATTCCCAGTGCTGTTTCCATACATAGCCTATTAAAAAGACAGCTGCAGCATCTGCATGTACTGAAGTATTGTGCATTCAAATTCTCAGAAAGCACTAACTGCAATTGCCTAGGCTAAACATGTTAACAATATTTTTATACATGGTAAAGGAACACAGAGACTTTCAAATGCCCACGAAAACCTTACCACCACACGTGAAAGTATTCATATGCACAAAGAGCACTCATGGAAAGAAGCATATTGATAAATACTTTTTAAGAAACATTTTCTACTCTATAACTCTCAACTGACACAAACTAATGCATGATTTACCTAAGCTCAAGATCTATCCTTTAGCGTAGTAAATGTCCAATAGTCAATGATAACCATTTCACTGTCTTTGTATTTCTACTCCTGTCACAGGTGAACTTTTTCATTACCTATTCTAGGAAGTTATCTTTAATGCAGCTGCTTTGGCTCTGATAAAAATGAGCACTGGTGTCTATGCAGGTGTACAAATTACTTCACTATCTAACCCTATCTTCCTACGGAATCAACAGTATTTTTGATTGGAATTGTGGAACTACCAAATTTATCCTCAGGGACTGAATTCTCCAAGACTGTTTAGGAATTAGTCAAAGAAGTGTCTTTGTCATGCACACTGTGCTGAGGTGTCATCGTCATCTCTGATATCTGGTAAATTCTGTGAAGTGCTGTTGAGGAGATGCCATGGATTATTATTCAAAGAGATTATTCAAGCTGCAGAGCACCTGGGGCAGGGATCAAATAACTAAGTTATAATTTAGAAAATCATATATGGGAAAGACAAGAAATAAGGCTCACTGCCAAACTCAAGGGGCCAGTACATACATCAGCTCCCTGCAGTCATTGAAGTAGAGCTGGACTTGTTCTGCCTGGCTCAGTCTTGCCTTCCTCTCCAGAAACTTTTTGTCCAAGTTTTCCCAGCACTCATCCACATCTGTGAGTCTCTCCATGATGTTTTCCTTAACTTGAGGGTATGTGCGGCTGAGGTGCCAAGCCTCTCCTCGAATCCTTTCCAGCTCTTTCATGATGACTCCCAGATCTCTCTGGAACAGAGACAGAGGGGATTGTAAGACCAAGTCACTACTTAGCTCTATCAAAAGTGGACTTAATGATGATTCATATATTTTCTACCCTCTGGCTGTACAGAGGCTGGAAATATGAATGCCTCTCAGTTTTCCTTTAATGCCTTATTTATCATCAAATATTAAAGAAGCTTCTTTAGACATGAAATAGAGATTATTTTGGTAAATGTGGAGCTGAAGTTTCCTATAGTTCAGCTGACACCTTTGCAATTATAATAATAGCTTGGAATAGATTTTAGAAGAGAAGTTCATCCTTAGAAGAAAAAACTTTAATAGTATAATATCCCAGTGTTAAAAACAGGAGGAAAGGCCTACTTCTCTGAGGCACAAAGAATATTTAAGGGTGCAATAAATTTGTCTTGCAAGCAAGGCCCTTGAGAGGCATCAGTCAAGAATCAGTCTCCTTTATTTTTGCCATCTATGCTTTTCTGCTACTGCCTCTTACCTCTACTCCCTCAAGATGGCTGAGAAGTGTCTGTACACCTGGAAGATCATAGCCATAATCTTCTATATCCACCACTGCCTCTTTCTCCTGCATCCAGCTCTTTACTTCATCCACATCGTGGTCATACTGGTGAACTTGACGGGCTGCTCCTAGGTTCTGGAATAAAGAAGTAATTTAATGGTAATATTCTATAGCATTTTGTGTCTACGACACGAGAAAAGGTGACCCTAATATATCATAATGCAGTACAAAATGACTGAGGATTTTGAGAGGGAATGAAACATCTTCCCCATTAAGTCACCTGAAAGTGAGGTGTTAACCTAATTTCCCCAAGTTCTGTTGGACAATGGAAAGAAGCAGATGTGTCAAAGAGCAATTTATCCCTACATAAGAAGAACAGTCAAAATCGAGAGCATGAATTGCCCTCTTAAAGTAGCTCTCTACACTAGTTGTCTTATAATACTTCTTGGAATAAAGGTCTACTCTGCAAACAGTGAAAATAAAAGGAATTGAGGAAAAATCATGTTTTTCTGAAATAAGAGAATTAAAAAAATATTCTAATACTACTTTATAGTCAAAATCTATATTAACAATTGTCATGCATTTATTTCTGCTAACAGACAATAGGGGGCTTGAGCTACCTCATAGGCAACAGGTCATCCAACAGTAATGAAAAAAAGGATTGAGGCCATCTGATCTTTTATATTCTCCTTAAAACAAAGAAAAATGTTGAGTTTCTGTGTGTCACCTCTGCTTTTCCAATCACATCTGTGACTGATGACTGTGGTTTCCTGAGAGGAAGTGAGCAGATTTAACACCTGTCTGCTGCCTGAAGGTGGGGGTTGGCTGTGTGTCCTCCACCACATTCTCTCCCACACGCCCTCTTTGATTTCAAGTAGCTAACTCAGCAAAAAACCTGGAGAATTTTGATTGTGTTTAGCAAACTGTTAAATAAGTAGTTTCATAAAGAGACTGATAAGTGTCAGAGCCAGACTCCTTTTAGTGGTGGTAAACTGGCTTTGTTTTTCAGGAAACCAGAGTTAGCAGTAAATTAAGGAAAACAATTACTTGGAGCTGATAAACATCTTTCAAGTATAAGCCTTGCCAGAAACAGTATGGTCAGCAGTGGCTATACGGGGAAATGAATCTAGAAAAAAATTTAACAAAATGTACTAATTGCCCCTATAAGCCTTGTGTTTCAACGTGATCAATGCATTGGTTTGGGAAAGAAAGGACTGCAGGGAAATCAATGCCCCAGTTTTTCATGCATTTCCTACCTCTTTCCTTATCTGAATGGCATTGCATAATTTCTCCCACATTTCATTGATTTGCTTAGCTCGCTTCTGGATAACATCCATCTTGCTGTGGCCTTCCTTATCCAGTTTAGATGCTAACTCATTTAAGGAGACAACTTTGGAATGTCCGAGAGGTTTCATCTCATTTTCAAAATCTTTAAACTTTTTCTCCAGCACCTGCAGAATAAATGGGGACACAAATTCAGACAAAAGGATTTCTGCAACCTCTGAGAGAGAGACAGAAGGAATCACTTTCTCTGTTGTGTTTAACACAAAAGTTATGCACTGCAATATACAAGTACAAATCATTTTGTAAACCCAGATAAACTGGAGTGAGAAGAAGACATCTATTGTCTTGATCGTTTAACATCCTGTGTCACAGAGAAAAATTACCCACATCCTCCCAAGCAGAAGCTGCCCAGATCAAAAGCTAATGAACAGAACTTGTCTACATATTCAGCAGTTCCTATGAGGAGTGGACTCTACTAATTATACCTCTCTGCACTGTGTGCCCCAAGGAGAAATTTATCCTTGAAATCAGCAACAAGAGGTATGAATGCTGCAGCCCAGTGTTTTTGACCAAAATTGGGCATCGCCCATAGTCAAATTTTTTAGGTCTTGTCAAATTTATGAGCAGGGCAAGCAATGAAGTGTGCTGACCTCATCTTATCCCAAGGAAAGTTAACTTTCTGATACATCTAATTTTCTTTTGGAGGATGCTACCTCAGAGAACCTGTATAAGCAGACAGAAGCCAGTCTGTGTACTTGCTATAGGCATAACAGCTCTGCTTAGTTTTTGTCACTGTAAAATGCTTCACTGTCAGCAGCTACACAGAAATTGCAGCAAATATATCCCTGCTTTGCCACACAAGACACGCAATACCTTTTATTTTCTTTTACCTCAACATCATCTAAATCCTGCCCATAGTCATCAGACTCTGCCACAGACAGTTTACTGGAAAGCCATGCGTCCACCAGCTGGAATTCCCTTTCAAACTGATAGAGCTGGAATTGTTCTTGCAGGCGTTTTCTCTGGGTGTCAGACTTCTGTAGGAGAGACTGATAGTCTGCTAGGATCCCCTGGAGTTTTGAAAGTATTACTGAACTGCAAAGAATAAGAAGCAGAAGGTGTGTCTTTGTTTTATTGTTCTTTTTAAACATTTTTTTTGACACGTTTAATTTGCAACACTGTTAAAATAGAGATAACATCATGGAGTGAGTTATGCTGTGCCATTGAAGCCAGCTAGCTCAGGAAATTAAAGTATATCGTACAAATGGCTACTCTTTTCACTTCCTCCTCCCCAGATATAAAAGCAAACTTTCAATGACAAACAGTGAACTGTCAGGAATGTTCATATCCTTTCCCAAGCACAGTGGTTTTTGAACATTTGTGGTAAATTAGAACTAGATGACAGCTCCTGGGAATAGACAATGGACAGAGAAGCTGATCTGCATGAATTGGTCTGTTGTTAAAAAAAAAAAATCTCATGAAAACATTAAAACAACCATCAAGCTTTTGGGGAGCTCAGTGTGTGTGATGATGATGATGGAGAGATGGATGATCCCTGAAGTCTTATTTCTGCATGAACCATCAAACATAGCTGAACTTTTCTGTATTTGCCTTCTCTGAGCATTTCTGTTAGACCTGGAGGAGAAACCTGTTTTTGCTTTCCTACCTCTCTGGACTGTCTTTGTTTATTAAGCTGGCACCTGTCTCCTGTGCTTTCTCGATCCGGGACCCAAAACTATCCATGTCCAGTTTGGTAGCTTCAAGTTTCCGAAGTAAAACTTGTGTGGATTCTTCATTCTTCCCACAATCAGAGGTCTCCAGAATAAAACTCCTCTCTGCAAGCCATGCCTCCACCTCCAGCAGCTGTACAAAATACAGGGATGAGCCGTAACACAGCTTGATTTAGGTCAAGACGAAGAAAACTGAAAGCAGTGGTGCACTGACACATCCGTGAAAACAGAGAGCACCTTAGGTGTCTGCCTGTAATGCAGTCTAGCAGACACTGTTTCAAAAAATGTGTACCCAGAATCCAGTGATTGCAGTTATGTGTTACTCACTGCAATTAGCTGGGAAGGTAACTGTAATTTCTCCACTGTATCCATATTTACCAGATATAAAAAATCAGGGCAGTATGAATTCTGCTCCTTTCTCAGCACTTACATCCATTCAACAATATAGGTGTCAGTGGTTTTAAGGAAAGAAAGGCCAAAATAAATCTCTCAGGAACCATCTTTACCTCATTTAGGAACAGATGGGCCTCATAGGACTGCATGAGCCTCTGTCTCCTCTCTTGAGCCTCTGCCTTCAAGGTCTTTACAGAAGTCTCCAGCTCCTTCAGATGCTCCATAATCTTGCGAGAGGCTGAGTGGCCTCCCCTTACCAGTTTCTGTCCTGTACTGAGCACTGCTTTGGTCAAAGCATCCCGACTGTTTATCTCATTCTCCAGATTCTGGAAAAAGAGTCAAATAATAGATAACACATTAAAGTTATGGAATTTTTATTCCAGAAAATTTAGTCACGTATTTCCATTATAAATCTGCTTTCTATTAATGAAGGTGGGTCAGAGATACAAAGGCTGAGTACATGCTTGAAGTGGAGTGGAGGAGTTTTTTGGGGTGAAGGAGTCACCATGGAAATCAAATTTACCTATGAAATTTGAGCTTTGATGCATATCTACCTCAGAGTCTGGAGGGAGGAGGTTCTAATCACAAACCTCTAACTTGTAGATTCCACTGAAATATACCCAATTCCATTCCACTCCATGGCATTTCTTGAATTAAAACATGTCTAGAGAAGAATAACCAATTTGTCTGCACATTTATATTTATCACTTGCCAATGCTTTTGTAGGAGATGCACCTTTGCATGGCAGCCATTTTAAACACTGTGAGTACACGAGTACTGGGCAGCCAACAGGACAAGGAAAGAAGAAAACCACCTGAACCAATTCTAAAAGAATTTACTTGAAATTAATTTTTGAAGACTGGTATATATATGCATCCCTCACATCCCCTCCCCTATGATATTTGCCTGGGTAGGCAAGGATTTCCATGCTGTGGTTTTTCTGCGAGCATACATGCTTTCTTTGGCTGACTGTGCCTGAGCACCCTGAGCACAAACAAGCCCCACAATCCTATCATTGTTCTGTTTAATTTCATAGCTATGAACAAGCAGTTTGGAGTTAGACTGCAGTGCTGTGTTAATGTAGAAGAGATGCCCTCTGTGAAGAGAGGAGCTGCTTTTTCAACTTAACTGTCAAACTTGGCTGAAAAAGAGCTCTGATTCTAATCTTGCCTTTAACTTCCCCCTATTAATTTCAAGATGTTGTTGAAAAGTGACACCCTATCTGTTCCAAGCCAAGCAGCTGTTTGCAGGCATAATATATTTGAGTGTAAATGCTATTTTGCAAGACGAATTTTTTTTTTCTTCCTTAGGTTAATCCAGTTCACACACAATCGCTTTTGTGGTAACAAACCAAGGACTGAATTTCAAAAATCTGGCTCTTTAGGACAAACAATAGAAAGTGGAACTAACAGTATATTCAATTCTTGACTGTTACATTAATTCTGACATTTACTTGCTAGTAAACCAACATTAAAAAGAAGGTGCAGAGGCTGTAGCTAATAACACGTTGAGAGTTAAAAGCTTATATTTTAATCTTGTTTCCAGAAGAGTAGTAAGTAACATGTCAGAGAATTTTATTATGCACTGATTTTATGGTATATATCTCCCACTCTCACAGTTAGTTGAAAAATTTTGAGACTTAGCCAATTAACAAAAAATAATCATAGCCTAAAGCAGCACCTCCTCTGTTCCTTCACTTATTTGAAATATTTTCTCAGATTAATTCATCTCAAGCATTTTTTTCTTCTGTGAACTTAATTACTTTCTTGCCATGCCAACGAGGTCATAAATTTTCGGAGTAATTGCACACATAACAATATTTATACTTTTAATCATGATGAAACAAGCTTTTAATTCTTACTGTTTCACACTGATTGTATCAGATGCTTGGGCTTTCTCTCTCCCTGACTGTGTATATCACACACACTGGCAATTTATATGATGTTCTGTCTTTCCCAATCCTAGTGCATATGGCACAGATTTCCCCTAAAGGCACTTAAATGGGATGCCATATGCTAATATTAGTATTAAATACCAATAGCAATATGGAAAATCATAGCAGGAATAATTTTTCTTCCACTTTTTGCTTGCAAAGAGACAGTGCTCCTTATTAAAAAGCTATCAGGAAAGTATATACTGGTATTTGAGATAACAGTCTTCCAGGCACTGCTTTCTCTGGTGGCCCATCTGAACCTTGTGAAATAATTCAGCAGCTCTCTTGAAAGCTACCACTGGAATGAAGGTCAGATAGCATAATAATTCCCAGTTAAGTCCCTCCCATCAGGGCAGAAAAAATTTTGAGGCAAAATGTTTTCCTGGGAGCTCATCCTGAGACATCTGGGCAATGAGCTTTCTTGGATGTACTTGCTGAGTTTGAAAGCGTTTTGTTAGGACCAAAGAACCTAAGAAAATATGCACAAGTTTCTCAAATCTATTTTGTGTTAAAAAGGCCAGGGTTTGAACTCAGTTCACAGAAAGAGCCAATGTGACCACGGAAAAGCCTGTGGTGTGGTACTTGCACCACTGCAGTGATAAGCAGGATGGCATCTTGCACATTGCCAAGCCATGGACATATCCTTGAAAATGAAAAGGAGAAAAGCGATCCCTGGCATCATGGCTCCTCTTAGCCAAAGCACAGCAGATTAAATTTGTTAGAGACATATTGAGTTCCGTGTTCTCTATTTGATCCTGAAGGCTGTGAATGGTTGTCACATGACACTACCTGGTGCTTTTCCTGTAGACTCTGAACGGTTGCCAGGGATTTGCCATAATCCTTGGAGGAAGCCATGGGGAGCTTCTCACGAACCCAAGCCAGCTCCTCATCGACGTCTCGGAAGAACTGGTACTGAAGTCTGCTTGCCTCCAGACTTCCACGTCTCTCCTGCAGAGGATCACGTAATCTTTTGTATCTGTAGGTTTTAAAGATAATCCAGTGAGGACTACAGACAGATAAGGAATGAATGCAAAACACTCATTTCAGAATAGTGTAGAGAAGGAAAGAAGAAAGAATGTTCAGGGAAGAAAAAAGCTGATAAATGTAGAAAAAAGATGGCAGAAGACAGGCCAGGCACTGACACACCTCTGCACCAGTTCATCCACTTTCTCTTCTAGTTCATCAGCAAGGAAATGTTTCTCCCTCTGGAACTGCTGAGCTGTGACTACAAGCTCTTGCAGCCGGTCCCTGTGGGCAGCAATGTCTTCCTCCAGTTCCTCTTGTTTCTTCAGATGAGTGTTCAAAACCACCAGATCGTTGTCACTACATGGTGCCTTCAGGTCATTTTCCACACCTTCCAACCATTTCTCAGTGTCCTCTACATTTCTCTGAAAATGAAGACCCTGAGGACAAGCAAGAAAATATAATTTAAACCTTTAGGACAGAAAATGCGATGTAAAAATCTCTGTCACTTTCAGTGAACATTACATACAAGCACAGAGCAACTTCCCTGTGCTCAGTGAATTCTTGCCATATATAATGGTGGTGCAAATGAAGAAGAGAATTCAGTCATGGTGAAGACAAGAACAGATGCATTAAACATCAAGAGCTTATCTTACTTGTGTTGCACGAATGCAGATCATGGACATAGCACCTTAAAAAAAACCATTTAGAGAGAGAGCTCTGTTTTATAACCACATATTTTCTGATAGCCCAAGCATAACTCACAGTCATGAGAATGCATGTGCCTGGAGCTAGAAGAATGAAAAGCAGCTGTAGGTTTCTTTCTCAATGTGCTGGAGAAAAGGTGCCCTTGAGACAGATGCAGAGAGCTGACACATATGAGTAAACACATCTTTCCTCAGTATGTCTCTCTAGAATCTGGATCTAAACCAGCAGCAGAAAGCAGAATAGATCCCAGCCTACAAATCCTTTTCCCTTTTCAAGGATCTCCAATTATCCTGCCAATTCCATTCAGTCAGTCCACACTTAGTAATTTCTTTGCAGTAGTGGTCTTGAGGAATCAGGTTGGGTTGTATCAAGTGACACCCTTGTAGATGAGACATCTACAGCCGTGCTACCTCTGGAAACCACACCAAGATCCAACCACCAGCATCCCTGTATTACCTTGTAAGCATCCTGCAGTTTGGCCCATTTATCCCGGCAACTTGCTAGCAGTTCCTCCCACAGCTCTTCCATTTCTTGTAGTCTGGACTGAATGGCTTCTGGGGCATAGTGCCTTTCATGGAGCATCTTCTCCCCTTCCTATGTCAGAAGGAACAGGTATTCTTCCTTTGCTGAATGCACCAGAATATATCACTTTTGCCTACATCATCAAAGTCTACTGGCACTGTTATGTAAAGGGCCAGCTGCAACCTTCACCTCCTGACATAACAGATGGAGGTTGCAGAGACAGAGAAAAATCTAATCAAGACAAAAGGCTTACTGAAATTAGGGCAGAAACTGCACAGCAAGGCAAGCAAGAGGTACAGCAAGACCAAGTTGCTATGCCAGGTCAGTAGGTGTTCTAAAGAGCAACTACTAGGACTATTCCCAGCAAAGAAGGCAGGGCATCATGAATAATGTGGAAGAGATTGTGCAAACAAGTCTTTGAAAACAGGTAATTTTACCAAGGATGGTAACTACACCCTTTAACCCCCTCTTGTTGTGTCTGCACACAGGGGGATTGAAACACTTAAAAACAAAACAAAACAAAACAAAACAGAAAAGAAAGAAAAGAGAAGAAGAAAAAAAGGAAAGGGGAGGTGTTTCTAAAATGCAGGTGAATCTGGAGGGGGCAATCTGCCTTTAATGCAGTAATTTATTGCAAAATACATCTAGTAAGCACTGTGCTGAAAATAAAATTAATAAACATGTAACAGTCTGTCCTTTCAAACTTATCATCTGATCACAGCTTCTGCCAAATATCTGACAAATCTTGTCAGGCTCCCTTCATATCTCGCCTACTAGCCTGTCTCTGCAAAGGAAGCACTTGAAAACTCTATCCTTTTTGTTGGATCCATCTTATATGACTTGTTAAAGTTGTACGTCCAGTCAGGTAGGTTCTCTGCTGGAAAGAAACAAGGATACCTCTAAAGTGGCATTCACCCAGAGAGATGTCCCTAAAGTCAGTGGATTGAATCTTTTATTGCAGGCCCCCATCTGTTTCCATTGCACGAACAGTGAATACGCATAGCAATCTCACACTAGATAGTAAGAGAGAGAGTGAAGAAACAGATGGACACAGAAAATTCTTGATGAACTAAAAGAATAAGCTTCCCAGTATACTCAGAGACAACATGGACAATTCCAGTGAGGGGAGAGTGACTCCCCCTCTCTTGTTTGAGATCACTGTAACTCACACTGTCTGCAGAATCTTTCATCCCAGTTGCCCGCCCTTGCCCAAAACCCCGCTACTCTCACAGATTTGATGGAGTCCAGACGATTTCTATTGGCCATGATCTCTGCTTGGAAAGTCTGGTGCTTCTGCAGTTTGGTCTGCAGATTGCTTGGATCCTTCCAGCTATCATCCTGGGCAATGCTATTCTTCTCGTTAATCCAGGCAGCCACCTGTGGGGAGGCAAGGACAGAAGTAAAAATATTCAGTGTTTCTTCTGCTCCAGTCTGCCAGGATTATATGTATCAAACAGGGATCTGGTGAACGGGGACCGAAATGAGTTGCCCTAGGTTCTGCTAGGTTCTAGTACGTTCTGCTTCCCTAAGCTCCTCCTGCCCTTCATGAAGTCAGCCCTGTATCTCCATTACCAGCACTGTTGCCTGGAAAGGGAGCTGTCTCCATCAGACAGGCCCCATGCAGCGAGACAATGCACGGGCACATATGTGTATGGGGAAGCACAGACAATGATCTCCCTGTTTCTAACCCATTATCAGTGTCACACAAAAAGGAACTAATTTATCTCTTCTTATGTTTTGTTTAATGGTGGCACATTCCCTTTTAATGCTTTTATTTCTTCTGTATTTTGTTGTTGTTCAATGTACAGTAGATCTTTCATTTACTAGAACAGAGGGAAGAAGAAAAAATTATCCCTTCATTCTTATCCTCATCTTTCCCAATTTTATCTCATTCCAGACCCAGTTCCTTGATTTTTCTCACAGTAAATCTGTCTGGGGATTCAGATCTATGCAGCACAGCATATTTTAAGAAACCAGAATATTGTGAATCCTGTGTAATTGTACCTCATAAGAATTCTTCAGGAACTTCTGCAGAAGCCTTGATTCCTCTAGCAAATGTCTGCGAGCAGCAGCATTCTCCAGTAGTCTCTGTTTTCTGAGATGAAGACAGATGTATGAGGTAAAAGTCACATAGTGAGTTAGATAGATAAAGGCTTCCAGATTTCACCTCTAAAACACACACGATCTAATCCTCCATTCCATAGGAGGGAAATGTCCATAATATGCAGATGCCCTTGATCTGGGCTGTGAGAGAAGATGCCAGGACACTATAGGAAAGATTGCTAGCAGATAGATATGTTTAAACTACCCACAAATTCTGTATATGTGATATCTGCCTCTAGAAATCACCATTATTGCCTTTCAGGGTTCAAGAGAACATAAACTCAGCACGTTTCTTATGTGGAAATCTTGCAAGTATGATGGTGTTTATCACAGATAAACCAAAGCTACACCATCCTTTAATTTTTTTTCCAATTTTGGACCTGCAGCACTTTATTCGTGCTAATGGAGATGTGAGATATTAATAAATCATATCAGATTAGATAATATTAATGTCAGTATGTTCAACTGAATCATGAGGGATCTTCAGTCTCTTCATAACTTTTATATAGCTCTTTTCATCTACCACAGCAGTGACTACAATGGCTTTTACTGTCAGCACTTGTTTAAGATGAACAATATGCAAATTGCTAGTAGGAATAAAGTAATTCACATCAAAGGTCAAGATCTGATCAGAAAATTTGCAAATGCCCTAATGGATAATTTGAATGGGGCCTAAAGATCAACCCCATTAGAGCAGAGAAAAGCAATTGTCTAGCAAATGACCTTTATTGATGGTATTTAATGATAATGAAGTACTTAATGGCATGGCTGGCCTTCTGTTTGCAGCACTGTCCCTAAGGCCAGGCCAGAACACAGAATTACAGAGAAACTGCCTTTTTCTGAATCCTGCTCCCCCTCCACTTAATTGCATTCTGGAGGCCTCCTAATGAAATATGACCAATTTGGGAAGACTCCAGTGCAAAGCATGAAGTTGAGCAAATGCAAACCAGCTTATAGTTCTCTTAAATCGTTTAAAGACAATGATCACAGAGGAGGGTCTCATTGCAGAAGAGATTGGTGGCTGACATGGGAAGGGTTTGACTCACCTCCTCACAACAGCCTGGCATCTGTTGTTGATATTTTCTGAGTCATAATGCTTGTTCTGCGTTAGCTGCTGAGCAAATGAAGCCATCTCATCGATTTTCTCCATCTGAGCTTCCAGGGCTTTTTCAAACTGTGTGTGTTTGCGCTGCAAGCTCTCCACACTAGACACTGAGTCCTGGATAGAATTCAACAAAGGGAAGCTGCTTTCAGTCAGAGTTTTTCCATCCAAAACACTGATAATCCAGAAGGTACATGGCATTTACCTCACATATGCAAACTAGCTGTCAAGAAAATTTACAGTTCTTTGGAATTGATTGGCATTGTTCTGACATTTGGGACCTAAATAATGTTCCATGCAAGGTCTGAGGTCATTATTTCAGTGCTGGATGCTTAGCTTCTCGTGCGTATTGTTGTGCTGCATAGAACACATAACTTCTCAAGAATTAAAACATCAGCCCCTAATTTTTAAATTAGTCTTAAGATAGATGCCATGTTGAAGGCAAACTTGGGATGCCAAACTGAAATCAGAATTAAGTGGACAAATATGTCACAGAAAGAGGTTAAAATTAGAGTCTCAGTTTCACCTCATGGAATTTGGAAGAGCTCAGATCCAGATTTGAATTTGAGGACTGGAGTCTGACGTTACAGTTAATCTGGAGAGAAACACTTCTTGTAATGTTTGTGAATCCCAAGCTTAATGACTCAGAGTTCTCCTTTCAGCACCCCTCTGCACTTTAATTATAGAATCAGTGGTGTCAAAATGTTGTTATCACTGTAAACTCGCCTTCTCCACTATTCTAAAGGAAGCAATAAAGCTCACATGAAATTGGTCAGAAAAAAAGCTAAACTTCTGGGTGCTTCCATGAGTCATTGGATGGGAAATTACTCACAGAGCATTTTCTGCACATTGCCGAGCTAAATATGATGGGATGAGTCCTTCTAAGTCTCATATACTGTAATGAAGGGACTGCAAATACTCTGAACTCTGAGATGTTTTTGTAGCTGCTGCAGGGACAATTAATTTAGTAGCACTACCTATACAAGATGTAGGGTGAGCTAAGTGTCAGAATGTATACCCAGCATCCTGCACAGCTTTTGCAACCCAAGCATCGGTCTGCAGTTTCAGTTATTGCGGCGTTACTGATACCTGTGGTAGGTAATTTAAAGCTACACTGGGTATGCCAGCAGTGACAGCAGTGATGACTTGCACACTGCTGGCAAACGTATTTGGGACGTAAATAATGTTCCCTGCAAGGTCTGAGGTCATTATTTCAGTGCTGGATGCTTAGCTTCTCGTGCGTATTGTTGTGCTGCATAGAACACATAACTTCTCAAGAATTAAAACATCAGCCCCTAATTTTTAAGTCCGTTGTATGAGACAAACCAGGCTGAACGGGGCGTTGAGCAACCCGGGCTGGTGGGAGGTGTCCCCGCCCATGGCAGGGGGGTTGGAACTGGATGATCTTTCAGGTCCCTTCCAACCCAAACCATGCTAGGTTTCTATGTTTCTATGCAGTCTCATTTTCCTGCTGTAGTCAGAGCAGTTGGATTGTTCCATTACTCTTAGGGCTGAAATTCACATCCTGTGTAAAGTATCAAGGAAAGAAATCTGATTCTAAACCACCAAGAGGGCAAAGCAGTAACTTCAGAAGGAGAAAGAGCATAGGAAGATTCAGAACACATCATTGTACAGTCCCCTCTCCTCCAGACTGATTGCAGAGAAGACTGTAATTTCTCAGAGCACATACCCCTAAGTCCTCATTAGCTAGGAAAGCCTCTTTGCTGCTGAGCCAGCTCTCAATCCGTTCCACGTAGCCATAGAATTTCTGTATAGGGAAAAACCCAACAGTCACAAACATGACAATATGCTGAAATGCTGTAAAACAGAAGCTAACCTGACTTCACCAGAATACACTGTAAAAAAACTTTCATGGCTATTTCAAAAATTAACATAACACATGAAGAAGCATTGAAACTGCCCATACCATAAGATTTAGGTTCTCATATATATGATGATTTAGATGGGATTAGTAGCTCAGCTCTCATTTAAAGTACTTGACATTCTCCATTGTAGAATGTCTGTTTGAGCAGAAATTTTTGAAGTTAGATGACTGTTATAGGGAAGTATTTCTGGAAAACTGCAGCCAGAATAGTTATTAGGAAAAAAAGCCAGGAAAAAATACATTATTCTGTCCATGCTAAATTTTTCTTAAGTTTTTTTTTTGTTTTTTTTAATACTTGTCTGGCTCCACATTTTTTGGGAAGGTTATAGAATTTGGAAGAGTAGTGATGTTGCATTATGTGTCTTTTTCCAGATGTATGAGAGTTTGACCAAATTTTGCTAAGTTTTACAGTCTTTGAAAAACATATGAGCACATATCCCACAGAAATTTCTATGATTTGTAGAGGTAAAATTTCTCAGAGTTCTGTCACCACTGAGTGTCCTTGGCCCTCAACATGCCTTACAGAAACCAGTGAAATATAGATTAAACACTGGGTATTATTAGCACATCTTTCATCCAACCATCTCATAAATTTGCTGTTTATACCAAGAAAAACTGTCAGTGCCATGTGCATTCTCTCTTGAATGTCATTTTACTCACCTGTAAATCTTGTGCCTGAAACAATTTTATATATTGCTCTTTCCATGCTTGGATCAGTTCAGACCAGGCTTGCTGTAGTCTGGAGAGGGACTGGTGAATCTCAGGGGTTGCATAGTGACCAGAATTGGCAAGTTCTTTACCATAGTCACTGAGAGTGTTGAATCTTTCCACTCGGGCTTCAATCTCCTCCTAAAATACATTACTAAGGTTGATGTCAAGGGTTTATTAAAAGCCAGTTATTCAGAATACAAGCCTTAAGGGGAAGAGTTCGGGCTGTAACTTTCCGGCACTAATATTTGCATGGAAAATCATTCATCTTTGAGCTATGTTACTGGAAGAGCACAGAATTGCCTAAGAGAGAATAAATGTAAATAATAAATGACTTTATTGGTCTAGGAACAACTGCTTTCCTACAAATGAAAACTGGGATTTAGCTAGAAACAGACTAGAAAATGCTGAGATATAAATGAACACAACTTCAAACATCCATAGTATCATACCCCCACCCCCAGTATTCCTACATAAAAGTGGTTTTTCTAAGAAACAGTGCCTAGAATTTTTTCTCTATGTTGGCATCACATTTTTACATTAAAAACATGGTTTTACCTTATTTTTTGTTGTTAAAATGAAACACATTTAACTTTTCCACCTGGTCTGAGGAATGAGTTACACTCCTATACTGAATACTGAAGGTGAAACCATGAAAAAGCAGTTATGACCCCTGCAAACTGAATGTGTAATTTCTAATATAAGCAATTTGAAAATGAAAATAACTGTGCACTGAAATAATACCATGTATTAACTCATAAACTACCTTAAACACTATGGCATGTAATAATAAATTTCTGAAATTAGAACTGCTGCTTTTAGGGATTTTTGGGGTGGTGGTTTTGCTCAATCATGGATAACACAGCTATAAAATCATAATTCAAATTTTTTTAAAAATCACATTAGCGTCTCATGTTCAACTCTAGTCTCTCCTAAGGACTTTGGTTTGAGCCACTAACCAGAATGAAAAAAATCCCTCCTTCTTGCCTTGTCTATAACTTTAGTTTAGTCAACATAAGAACATAATGCTTGAATTCGTTCTCTTCTCTGTGACTGTCTCCTTAGAGCCATTTGGGCTCCTTGACTAACAGATATTAAAGACTTAGATCTTGCCACCATTTAAATTTGGAGCACACTACATCAGTGGTTTGTGATATTTCTAATGTGACAAAGAATTATTAGCAAAAACAATGTTAAGTCTGTGATATAAGAAAGCATTGTTAAAATGGATTACTCTAAAGAAGGAGGGAATTTCAAGTCCTTCATACTAAATTCAGGTTTAGAAAATTAATCAGGATCTACAAACTGTTTGTGCTAATAATGGGACCCACAAAGCACTGGATATTAGTAATGATTCTGGAAACATGATTTTTAGAAGAAGCAACATAATTGCAAAGAGAATGTAGCACAACAGCTGAAAGATAGCTATGATTCTTGAGAAAAAGTAAAATATTGACTTTTTCCTAATGTTAATTAAAATATCACTTTCTTTAGAAAATAAACCAAAAGTATTAGCCAAATTAGCCACCAAAACATTAGTAAGGTAATGATTACTGGGATATGAAGAGGTAATTTACTTTGCTGCCTGAAACAAGCTGCTGTTTTTATTTTCTTCCCAGTAAATCAAGTTTGCATGAAAGAATCTAGCTCGAAGCAAGGATTAACTGGTATTAACTTCTTTGGCAATCTGAATAAAGGGATGAGCAGTGAGCATGGTGTGAGAATGAACCTGCTTTTCACTGTCAGGCTTGGACAGCAGTACAGGTAAAAGCTCGTGGGGCTCCTGAGCCTTTTTGCAAACACACAAGCTGCCAAACAGCCCATGAGACAGTTTTGTCAGCATGTAGGTGACTTCTATCCCCAGCCTGGTACTGAAAACAGCTTTTTCACCATGTTATTGACAGATGCATGCAGCAAAATTGTGCTGTGTTTGCAGCAATTAACTCCCATCGGAAAGATTCCCAGTACGTGCAATTGGAACCAATGATGATACTTGCCTTTCTCTCCTGATGCTCCTCAATCATACTTTCGGCTTCATTTGCACTTTTAGGCAGCCCTCCTGCTTCCATTAAAGCTCTGGTGTTTTGGGCCCAGTCTAGTATCTCCTTCATCTCCAAGTTAAATTTCTGCAACTGATACGAGGCTGCCAGCTTCTCCTTCCTGCCACACAAGGTGCAGTTCAGCATTAGCTGACAGAATTATCTCATTGCCTCTCCCTCCCCATCTGCAGAAGAAAGTATCTTAACAGAAGCCAAAGGAAATTAATTCAAGCTTTTCCTTACAGTTCCTAGGAGTCCTTGTGTTAACCAAAAAACATAGGAGATGCACACTGCCTTGGAGACAACATGCTTACGAATTTTTCTACATCACTTCATCAACACAAGAAAGGTAAGAAAGCCTTCAGAGATGATGTTTACAGCTATGATTACAGATCAGGATTAAGCCTTTCTCATTTTGGAAAGATTTGAGAAAAAAAATCTCCTAGAACCATCCAAAAATAAGTCCTTCACAAAGGCTTTATGATAGATTTCATTTGATAGTTTGAAGGCATTTTAGTAACATTATTTAAAGGGATAAATCACAAAAATCTTGTATTTGTTTTCCCAAAGTCACATCAGTGGAACTTTTTGTGTATCAAGTCACACTTTTTCCAATGCAGGTGTCTTAGCTGCCTGTGTAAACTTTGTAAAAAATCTTAAAAATCTTTAAAAGACCTCTGGCAAGTAGGGTTTAGACCCCAGGGAGCAGCTTTGCTCCTGCTGAGAGATATTCAAACACATTTAAGTCTTCACCTTTGCTTGGCCTGTCCCTGGAGTCGTAGCCAGTTGTTTTTCATCTCCTGTTGCTTCACAGTCAGTTTGTCATTTATGGATGGATTCCTTGTGGAAAGACGGAAAGATTCCAGTTCCAGTGGCTGGAAAGAGATTTATAGTGGGGTAAATTCATGCCAAATACGTATATTCATTCCTGAGTTTGCCCTTCAGGAAAAATAGTTCATTTTAAGGCCCCAGGTCTCAAAGGCAGGTAATTAAATTACAGTAACAAAATATACAAAGGGATATGTAATACGCAAAAAATAATACACATACATTTATGAGCAAACATCCATGTGAAGAAAGATCTGTGTGCATTGCTTTGCATGCACAAATGTTAATTTACAATTAAGAAAACAGTTTTGCAGAATATGGACAAACAGGAAAATGAAGTGCTAATTTTAACTTCTATTAGCAGTCTGATGAACAGTAATGAATGCTCATCAACCCAGTTTTAAAGCTGACAACCTTCTTGCAAAATTCCATCAAGTTGATGGAATGAAGAATTTTAATTATGTAGAAAGGAAAGGTTGCAAGGCTGGTTTTAATCTTTAAAAAAAGAGTACAGTTATTATACTAAAAAACCAAACCTTGTCCATCTCCCCCATACAGCCTTGCTTATGCCTTCAAATAATCACCCACGTTTCACATGACAATTAGCTAACAAAGTCTCAGTGTACCACACATATTTTCACTATTTGTATACTACTGTGAAGAAATTCATATTTTCTATATGAAAGGGCTTAACACTGGCCAACCATGAAAAAATGTGAGAGGTTGTCATAGGATTTCTACTGCTGTGGTTCAACAGGATATATTTTTTTTACTAAAAATATACAAGTATAAATGAGCTTAGACCCATATTTGATGCTCAGGTTTAGTCCTAGATGATGTAAACTGACCATTTTACAAAAGCCAGACCGGATCAGGCAGGCAATGACAACCTAAAATTTCTGTGTTTCATGTCTGTGTCAGGAAACTACATGCAGCGTGGGGTTTGCATTTAAGTTCTGAACAGAAATAGAGTTGTGATTTTGGTTCAACTCTGTACAGGAACTGGGAGAAAGATGGAGTCCACACTTTCCAAAATGTTTAGGACAGTCTGATCTAGCTTGTAGGTGAGGTCCAGAGAATCAGATAATGTTAAAAAGGGACTTTTCTTCTTAGATTTGGTGCATCAGGAAGAATAATATTTGATAAGCATGGTATTTTCATGAGAAGAAATTTATGCTGCACTTCCATTGCTGAAAATTCCTGCTAATCAATCTGAAGAGTAACAATGATTTTTGCACCATATTTTCAAGAAGAAAAAGAGAATTTTTTCAGTATCCTTTGTACTTCCCTATTTCTTACCTCCATTTTGGACTTAATAACACTGATTTCTCTCTCCATTTCTTCATGTCTTCGAATCAGGTTTTCCACACTTTCCACATCTTTTCCATAATCCAGTGCTTGTATCAATACACTCTGGAGAGGGCAGTAGGATGTGCAAATGGTGAAGATGGCACCAAACAAAAGGATCTGTATCTTAATTATTTCAAAGAGTCTCCTCCTTCACTTTTTTGCATTGCCACCTGAATGTTCTTATTGTCTTTTAAATTATCAATAGAGCACATTGCCTGCTCTCCTTCCAGAGATGAAACAAGGATCATCATCTCTCATAATCCTGTTTAAGGTGCCTCTGGCCATTCACATGTAAAACAAAAACAGCCCTGCCTCCCTGCATTTCTCAGTCTTTCTTTTCCTTTTTTTTTTTCATTTACCAAACCAGAAAAATATTTCTCAATAAATTATGGCACAGAAATTTTCAGGTGTGTGTTATGAAAACATAAAAAATAAAATTGACTCTCAGGATCCTAAGAAATGAAATCCCATAAAATGAAGAAATACATTTTAAAAGTTTTTATAAAAATTTCAAGCCAACAGTCCTGTTACCTTAAGTAGTATCACTTGCCTACTGACTTTTAATTAAGTAAATATAATTACTTACATTGATGAAATAATTAGTTTTTATATACCCTTTTTTTTCTGTTAATATCAAAATTATAATTCAGGATAGGCATTTTTACCTCCATTTTCTGAATGAATAAGATTGATAGAACATTTTTTCACTTCAATTAAACAAAATTGAAAAACTCACCTTCTCAGTAATTCTTTCTGTGATGTCATCTATTTCTCTGATTAAGGCATGAATCTCTAGGGCTCCCTCTAACTTCTTCCTGTATGCATTCAGGTTACCATGAAAACTGTTCCACCTTTAATTGGAAATAATATTTCAGAGACATATTTCAGAAGTAAGGATTTCCACAACTGAGTGTCATGATGCTCATATTTAAACAAAACCACAGGTTTTCTGAACCACGTTATGTATTGATCCCCAATTCCCCATAATAGGGGGCATGTCACAGGGATAAAGCATTAGCCTGAGAAGATTATCTGGTTGTATTTATTCCATGTCTTCAGGATGGCATGGGGGTTAAAAGCTAAAATGTACTGATCCAGGTTCCTTAAACTCTCAATAACCTCACAGTCGACATCTTCATGCTTTTGCTTCTTAGACAGTGGGATGTGGAGCAGCAAAAGCACAAGGCAATTCACCAGGACAACAGTGTGAATAGATGGAAGCGTCTAAGCTTCCTGAGTCTTGTGTGCCGAGTGATGTGAAACAGACTGTTTGCCTCCAAGGCTAGAAACACGACCTTGGCACTTCTGGGTTAAAAACCTTCTAAGCTATCTGCTCTGGGAGCCCTGAAAGACAACTCCAGTGTCTGATGTTTGGTAGCCATGATATTAAAGAAGAAAACAAATGTTCCAATTCCTCCATTTATCTCAGCTGAAGACACCTTGTTTTTCCTTTACACAGAACATTTGGAAGCATACTCACTTCTCATTGAGCTGCTTTCGGCGCGCATAGATTGTCTCTGTTTCTTCCTTGTTCTGTCTCTCCAGTTTCATGGCCAGGGCATTGATAGCCCTGATGTGAGCATCATCCACTGTTGACTCCTGTAAAGTGAGAAAGGGAGAGGTACACGTTCAAATTGCTTGTGAGTGAATTTTCCACTGAGAGATAAAAAACAACACAAGCAGCCGCAAGGAAGGGCTTTATCTCACTAATATTTCTACTACAACTGCTGGTGTTACCATGTCCCTGGTGAGAAGACAGTAAAGGCAAGAAAGAACATTAATGCCTCTAGGTTCAACAATGATCTTGGTCTAGGTGAGGGCCCTCAGACACTCATTCCTAAGTCAGATTAAAGCAGGGGTTTGTTTGCTGAAGAAGCACAGGTGCAGTTGCTGGTTACATAGGTGGCTGCTGTGGAACAGCTGATGTGTGGCAGATTGTTCCTCTGGCAAGCAGGTAGTGGCTCCTGGGCCTACTTGCTATTTCATCTAGATGAGTTTCTGTCCAGGAGTGCCTTCTGTACTGTAGAGAAGAGGCTCAAAATCCATACAGCCTTGAGAACCCCAGACAACCTATGCTACCGTGTTTTCTTCTAATGCAATATCACCGCATTTAAAAACATATGCTAAGTCTTCAAGGAGACTTGGTTCCCATGCACATACCATAGAATGGATAATATTTGCACATTGCCCATACAACCTGGACTACAGTGGGATTATTTTATTTTGGAGCACTACAGATGGCCAACACTGAACACTGCTCCAAGATTCAAAAATATTTTTTGTTTTTCTAGGACAAATAAATCACAAGTTTAGCAGGGAGCCAATCACTGGTGTAAAGAAGAACAGCTGCAAGATGCCAGCACACTGTTAATGTAAGTATTTACTCCACTGTGTGTTTTGTTTATGCTGCATCCATACCAACATGCGTGCTTCCATATGTGCTTTCCCATTACACACAGCCATAAAATAAACAAGAGAAACCACCAGACGGTCAGATATTCTTCAGAAACCCTGCAACCTCCTCTCCTGGGAAATAATAGCAACACATTGAATAGAAAGTCTGGCAGCCATCAATGCAGGATGATTACTCCCTACCCTGAACTCAGACTTTTCTAATGGGAAAACCCAGACTGGATAGATGCACACACTGTGCCAGAAAGAGCCTCTTTCTGTTTGTATCACCCCAGGAAGCACTGCATAACTGAGTATCAGCTACCAGGGCATAACTGCATAACTGTCCCAGTTTTTAATCTGCAGGAGTCATGTTCAGAGTGTCACAGGAGCAGTGGCTACAAGCTGATAGTGTCTAAGACCAGGAGTTTCAAGAGTGGCACATAAGATCTACCTCAGTTTATGGAAAAACTTTCCTATTCAGGGGCTTACGCTGGCTGGAACACTGGGTTGTTTCTGCCCTATTAATCAACCTTCTTTTGGCTGGTACAAGCTGTAGATGAGCCCTTGCTCAATCCCTTAGCTCACAGTCAGCTGGTGAGTACAATGAATGTCTCTTCAATTTACTAATTCCCCAGTGCTGAAGCCAAGTAATTAGGCTCTCTTATCCAAATCCAGTGTGAATACACTGTCATGAAATTCTGCTGGGCTCTGGAATAGGCAGCTCAGGGTTTTCTCCCTGGTGTCAGGCATATCTACACTTTGCATAAAAGAGGATTGTCTCCTTCTGCTACTAGGCAACAAAAGTAGAAGACGGGAGCTGCCAAAACAAGGATCAACAAAATGGTAACAGGAAAACCAGGGGTAAAGAATATTTGGAGACTACATTAGAGTGAACATCACAGATTCCTAACACATCTCTTTCTAGACCTTTCTCACAATTTCCACACTAGCAAATCAGCACAGTAATCTTACCTGTGTGACACACAGACCATTTAGTCCTCATCATTAGCACTTCACACAGAGAGAACAAGAGGTTGCTGCAAATGCATCCCCTCAATATATGGCCTCACAGCTCTTATGGTGGGAGCTGAACACACGACAAGGAGGCCCCTGTTCCCTAGGTTTGGTGCCTAAGTTGGCACATCTCACTGGGTGCAGGGGAGGCAGCTGGCATGACTCAGCACCATGAAAGAGGGACAGAGATCTCAGCAGTGAAAGGTGAACTGTGCAGCTGTCTTGTCACATGGCTGTTATCCAAAGTGTGAACCATTGCTCTATTTTACTAAATGTCTGGTTATTAATGTTATGATTTATGAGTAACCATGTCTGCTCTATAAACAAAGGTCCCCCCAGATTTATGTGCTTAATTTGGAGGAAGGAGTATGAGAATGAGACCATTCCTCAGGAGGAGGGAAATGGAGAAATAATGGATGGAAACAGAGAAAACAGTATTTTTTTTTACAGGCTTGCTCATGAAAGGTCCAGATAAGTTGTCAGATTCAAACAAGCATGGCTGAAACAACCATTTCTAAACCATTTTTGGGTGGAAATCACTGTGACTTTGCAGACTGCATGAAGCAAAAGAAATCTGCCCAAATTCAGGCTCACACATTGAGTTTTCCAGTCATTTAATGCAGTCTGAAATGTTAGGTTGTGTCATGAGTGCCTGACAGCTCTGCTTAGACATCTTCAAAGCAGAAGGCATAGTAAGAGAAAATTCTGCCTTTTTAAATGACTTTTGAGGTAGTGATGCTTCCTATCAGTTTGGTCTTGCACCTCCTCAGCTCGCTGGGACTCTACTTGCTAACTAGACTGAAAAGCTAACTGCTGCTTGCAACCATGCAAGGCATGAGCATGGAAAACACCTCTTACCCCTGATGTTGCTCCATGGAACTCATTCAGCTTTTTCTTAAGCTGCAGGCAGTGTTCATAGTCATTTCCCACATCACCTACATTAATCATGACCTCCTGGGGAAATAAGCAGCAAGCAGACAAAGATTTAGGTGAAGAGTACAAGAACACAGCAACTCCCAGTGCTTATCCTGACGCAATAAGTTCTGTGATGTGTCTATAAATCACCCACCTACAGCTTCTGAAATAGTCTCTTCTGATCTTTAGATAATTATGAGACAGTCCCAACCCCCTTTCCAGTCTATTACTGGCTACCTCTGAATGACAGTGATTCTTCCTTCACTCCTACAAAGAGAAACTTTCAGATTTGACATAAAATGAGAGTGAAGGCCAGCTGCCAAATGCTTCAAGTCTCTTCCATTCTAATCTGCTGTCAATTCTCTGTCTCAGTAGAGACACGTGAGGTGGCCACAAATAGTCACAAACTCTTCGTGTGCACAGTTTACATGTGCTAATAGTGGCCAACTGACTCTGGTATGGACAGACTCCATAGAATTTGTTCAATCATTTCTTTCATATTGTTTGTAGAACATGTAATGATTCTTCCAGACAAAAATCCCTAAGCAAATATCCTGGAAGATGATGCATTTATCAGAATGCCATTGCTAAATAGCAAGTCTTTAGTGTGCTGCTTGGGTTAAACACTAAAATCCACTTGCCTTCTCCCTGATCCAGGCTTCCACCTGGTCCACCTTCTGCAGAAATTCTAGGAAGTCCCGACTGTCCTCCAGCATCTTTCCACGAGCAGCAACAGCTCTCTTCAACCTCTCCCAGTGCTCCTGAAGCATGCGGACTTGGCGACGGATCTCTCCTGATTTTGGGTGCCCTTTTGATACGAGGACTTCTCCTTTCTTCACATCAGAAGAAGAAATTAGAAATTAAAGTTGCCACTAATTTTTAATGGGATTACCATGTTGCATGACCTTCCTAGGAGGAGCCTTTCACCTTCCTAACCTGAACTGAACAATACTAAAATAAATTCTTATCACTCAAATGATAAAGCCAGCTGGAAAGCTTTTACATCTGGAGGGAATTTAGATTCATAGAACACTGGGATTTGAATATTTCCCTGCCAAGAAAGATATTCATGGAGTACCAAGAGAGGTATTACAGATGACTGTGCCCTGTAGCTATACGATTCGCCCAGTTCCAACAAGAATATTCACAAATTGGGCATGAAATCCTGTTTGCCTTCTGTAGGAGTAATCATATCAGGCAAGGAAGAAGTCAGTGTATATTTTCCTATTTAGGCTATAAGTAAAGATGGAAACTCCCTGGATAGAGCAATTAAAGTATCTCCTTGCTGTAAATTAAAAGCATTACGTTTCCATGGCAAAGCAACTGGGTTCTTGTCACACCAGCAGGATAATTGATGCAGAAGTGATGACCAAGGTATTCTTCCTTTACATTTCATCGATCTGTCCTTCTTTGGATGAGCAGTAACAACCTATAAGAACACTAACAGAGTAAGAGGGTCACCTTATTAACAGCTGTGATGATTTCTTCATTTGCTAGAATCTCTGCCTCAAAGACCTGATGTTTCTGCAGCAGCTTCATCTTGTCCTGCAGATTGCTGGGGTCTTGTATGGAAGGATCCTCCAGCTTCTGCATGCGCTCACTGATCCAATCTTCTGCCTGTAGCAGTGAGAGACACCTGAGTTAGCATAACAACTGCCTGGGAATCCTGGGGCCTCCTCCCGGGACATGTCGCTATTCTGTGCAAGTGCCTGTACCTGGGCTGGATAGATTGAGTGGGAGCTGATAGCTGACGTGTGTCTCTAGTTATTGAACTTATTATACTCTGTTAAAAGCAAGTAGGAATGAAACCAATTAATTTTTATCTGACCACAGGAGTAATGAAAAATTCCTTGAATACCTCAGATTTTATCACAAGGCATAAACAGATTATACAGCCTTCTAGATTATGTAGAGAGAATCCTTGAGCCTTAACATGGTATATGTTTAAAATGAGATTGTGACCACTGAGTCTAGGGGTTTAGGGCTCTGAGTTTCATCTGGTATCTCTGCCACTGACCTACCTGCAAACTGGGCAAAGATTCTTTAGAATTCAGGGCCTCACCTATAAAACAGCACTAACATTACCTCATGTCAGTGGTGTTGTGGGACCTAAATGGAAAATGCAAAGCAAATAAAGATTTGCTGAGGGGGCCCAAGCACTAGTCAGATTATTTGAAAGGAAATACAACTTTGCTTTTATATTTAATAAAACTCAAAACAAGTTGGTCAGGAATATCAGATTCAGAAAAGCAGGTGACTTGTGAGAGCTAACAAGGCAAAAGTTATGTGTTTCTTTTAGGAAATGATTTTTTTAGGGGATTTTAAAGTAAGCAGAATAAAATGAAGAATAAGATGGTAAGTTTTCCACAATTTTCTTTAAGTTCTGTGGAACTTTAGCCCTTAGCACTGAAGGAAATATTTTCTATCCATCAAAACACTGCGAATTGAACACTTGACACAACCTTGTAACTGATCTTGTTGTCCTCAGCGCACTGAAGTAATACAATGTTTTGACAACACAAGACCTGCAAATTGAAGGGCAGCTTTATGAATTTCAAAATATCTTGGCTGTCCTTGTGGAGCTGTGCACAACATGCACGCAAGACTTGTCAGCTGGAGGATTTTCTCTGTTAATTAATGATTTGAAATGTTGTTTCAGCTGCTGAGACTCTATAAACAATAACAGAAATAGCTTTCACTAGCACCATGCTCTCCAGAAACTGTTTCCCTCTAAAGCACAGTTAGAGACTCAAATAGGCCATGTCAAACTTGCCCAGGCCTACACGTTGTCTTGTGCTGCTTTCATTTCCAACACCCTCCTCGATGGCCTTCTCCCATTCCCAGCCACACATTAGTGCTTCAGTGCCACTTAAGCGACCCTTCATTTGAATGGGAGGCTCATCCACACAGCAAGAATGAGAAACAAATCAATCCCCAGGATAAAATGACTTTAAGGTCGACTTCTCTCCTGCTTTTTAATTAGAAGCAGTGGCTTTAATGACAGACTGAATATCTGCACTCTTAGTGCCTTGGTTTATTTTAAGGCTTGTTTAAGATGGCTCTAGAGAATGAGGAATCCTTCTCCTGACCTCAAGCCCACATTCAGATGTGAAGCAAAGCTGATCTGTTTTCCCAAGATCTCTATGGAAAGATTTAACAGTTGTCGACAGGCATTTTCACTTCATTGAAGACAACAGCAAGACGAGTGTTATGCTCAGTATAGGCACAAGACCAGACTTATTTCTATGGGAATCATAAAAAATGTGGGCACTACCAAATTAGAAACTTACATTTTCAAAATACCAGTTACCGTAACCTCATGAGCACAAACTGTTTCTAAATTACACTGATTTTTAATAATAGAAGTATGCAAAGCACATAAAGGGATGTACCTGCTCCAAACATCTAGAGACAACAACTAATTCTCTCTCACTCCCCTGAGATAAAGATGCAAATGGGTTTTTATTCTTATGAATGGGGTGAAACAGAAAGGAAGTACTACTAATATGATGAGCAAATTTCAGAGTCAGTGTTAAAACTCAGAGCTTTAGAAGTCAAAACTTATAACTTTACAATATTCCTTCTGCAATAATTTAAATACACGTCTTTCTAAGTAGCAACTTGCTAATTTGCCCTCCAAAGTAACACTGAGCTACAGACTTTTTGGCAATAGAGTAGTCTGTAAGTCTGTCTCACTTCTTTGAGTGAGACAAAAGCACCATATTTCTACTGTAGAAGGGTGAGTCTTATTTTGTAAACTGTGTGTGATCTCTTGAGTTAATCATTGTAAGTCACTGTACTAATGTGTGTAGTTCTCTATGTAATTGCTTCTAGAGAGTAACTAGGAGAATTTTAATCATGACAGTGATCACTAACTTCTGCTGACACAAAAAATTCTGTTTGATTAATAGAAATTACTTAACATGCTGGTAGGACAGAGAGCTTTTAGGGGAGTGGGATCTGCGCTATGGGTCTTGTTCTCTTAATAAGTAAGAATAAGCAATGATCTCCTTGATTTCACAGCTAACCTTCAATCTCATCTCTGAATTTCACATTCCTTTGGGGACCATTCTCATACATGAACTTGTACATGCCCAGAATAAAATAAAAGTAAAATTAAATATTCAATTCTATCCAACAAAGAGAAAGAAATATATTACTGTAAGATTTTTGTTTTTTAGTTCCTTGATGACATTCACATTCTACAGCAGTAGGCAATGATTCTAGATTGGTGAGGTAAATGACCACATAACTGGAGAGCAAAAACTCTCCAAAGAACTCTTGGCTGAATTTATGTGGAGAAAAGTGGATAAGAATAGGGAAGTGTTCCTCACTATGCAGGGCCAAATCTTTTGCTCTAAGTGTGTGATTCAAGAATGAAGGGGGACCCAGCCCAAGCACTGATTTGACAGTTATAGAGAGATATGGAAAGAAGTGCATAAGTATTTCTACCTAATGGGTTGATTGTATCTCTAGTAGGGCATTGACAATTTCTCTACCAAGAGGATTTTAGCAGTCCTGTGAATTATCTGTCAGAGGTACACTGCTCTTTTGAAATTATAACCCCTGTGCAATGCACCATCCAGTCCATCCACTCCCCTCTGCTAGTCCAAAATGTGGACAGACCATTACTGGTGGATTTTCATTACTTTCCTATCATGTGATAGTAAAAGTATAAGCAAATAATACAAATGAATATATGGGTGTACAAATAATTTCTGATAAAGTTAAGAAAAATAAAAAGAAAAGTATAGCTCTAGTTTTGTAATGCAGCCAAAGAAGAGGGTGTTTAAATTTCTGATTATTTGGGAGTGGTGAGGAGTTTCAAATATCAAAAAAAAAAAAAAAAAAAAAAAAAAAGAAAAAAAAAAAAAAAATAAATGCTTTNAAAAGAAAAAGAAAGAAAGAATAAATATTTGCTTGTCAGCACAGTTGTATTACAGGCATTCATTCTTCTTTGGTGACAATCATAATTTGACCTATGTCAGGACACATGTCTTTTTCGTGGGCTGGGAGGTGACCAGCACCTGCAGATTTTCCTTAAACCATTGAGGACATTCCATGGGACATAGCAGCAGAAGGGGTGGATACCAGACGAGCAAGAGTGCTTGAAAATGTGCCCCTGGGTCTGTGTGCTCTTGTTTATGCCAGCACAGTTCTCAGTCACACATGCTGTGCTGCCCTTTGAAAGGCTGACCTAGTTTGTCTTTCCAACAGTAGTGACAGAGCAGAGCTACTCAGTTACAGGACCAAGGCTAGGACAGGAGACCACTATGTTATGCAGAGGCCAGTCTACAGTAGTTCAAGAGCTATGCCAAATCACAGCAGAGTTTGGAAGGCCCTCAGTGAACATCCACTAATAAAGCTTGGTGCCCAGGCCACAATGCTTTCCACTTCATGTTCATCCTGATTTGAAATACATTTTCAGAAAAATACATAGCGGCTTGCAGATTTCCTTTCAACTGTTTTATTTTAGCAGAGATTTGATGAGTAAAGTGGCTGAAATGGGCACAACTCCACAACAATAGTATAGTAACAGGAATGGCATTGGAATTGCATGAGTGTGGCAGGAGTTGCCATACCAGAGTAGATCATCCATCCACCTAATAATGTCTGGCAAGAGTGAGCACTTCATCCAATAGACATAGGCAGTTCCTCTGCTTTACGTCCCCATCCCAGTCTAAAACCCTCTTACCTCTTCCAAGTTTTGGTAGAAAAGTGCCAGCAGAAGGGCAGTCTGCAGCTTCTCTCTCCTACTCTGGGATAGATTCTTGATCTGTCGCTTCCTCTCATGGATGACATTCAGTTTGTGCTGAATCTTTCGCCCTTCCAGTCCATCAGCTTTTTCCAACCTGCTTGCCTGTTCTTGTAGAGACATCATCTGAGAAGGCAACAGATCTGAAATTACTTTTATGCTTCCAAGTGGTGTGAAAGAAACAAAATCAATCTCCTTTCCTTAGCTAAAATATTCTCCTTTCTTTCTATAATGAACCAAGAATAGCAGGGACAAGTTAACCAACATTACCCCTCACCCTGCATTATGTTACATCTATGACATTACTGTCACTGGACTCTGTGGTGCATCCTGGCTACCATAAATAAATTCAAGTTGTAACTCCAGGAGTCCCTATGCCACTGATTATCTTGTGCAAGGAATCACGGAGCAAGCATGACATCCATGAGAGCTCAGATTTTATTGCTTTCTGGAAGCCAGGTGTAGTAATGTAGCTCTCAAAATGAGCAATCAGTCTGGCAGGAAACTGGCAAGAGTTCTGGGAGCCCATTCCTTCTGGGGAACCCAGGCACAGCCCCAGGTTTAAGCTTAGCCCTAACCTGGGTGAGTTACAGCAGTGGCCACCAGCCAGGCAGATTCCTTTACACACAGGTGAGCAATTCAGTATCTACTCCAAAGGTGCAGAGAGGTTGCCCATTTGGTAGAGCCTTTGTATACAAAATGCATATTTAAGGAATTTGACAATTTTTTAAATGTCAAAATACCTACTGTATTTTGTAAAATACCTACTTTATTTTACTTGCTTTAAAAGTCACTGTTTTTTTTAATGAAAAGAGCAGAAACTTTTGATATCCATAACACAATATGGCCTGCTTTAAATAATTCTTCTTTTAAATCTCACTATTCTGCTTACTGAGAGGTTTTCCTACCTGTTGCAAGGCAATACAGGCAGGACTTGGGCATGGAGTGTTTTGACAGTTGTTCTCCAATGCTCTGCCTCTTATTTCCCTAAGCTTCCCCATTTTATCTTTTGTTCAAGCATATTAGGCATTTCACACCTGACACCAATTGAATGTATTACCGTATTTAAAAAAAAAAAGCATATATGTAATTTTAGCTCATAGAATTCTAGCTGGTAGAATATTTATTGTTTATTTTTTTACCTTCTCATCCTGTGATGCCAAAAGCTTCTCAAAAGCCTCATGCTTCCTTATCAGTTGCTCTACTTCATCTACAGACCTTCCAAGGTCACTGCTTTTCAAATAAACCTATAAAAAATGTTATTATTTTTCTCAGTGAATTAATTATCCCATAATCTTGATTCATAAATGGGAGAAGAGGTATTAACTCTGGTGCTGAAAGTACATTTGAGAGGGAGAAAAAGGAACAGGAGGCAAGAGAAACTAGAAATTAATTAGTAGAAGTTCATGGCCTTGAGCAAGAAAGAAGCATTAGCAGGTCTAGCTAAGGAAAGTGACCTGTCAGTTCTTATCACAATCACTAAGTCACAAGGCAGTGAATTCCAGAGGTCCAAACCATCCTTAATCCCAAGCAAGATCATGTCTGACAGATGTCCATATGACTCCTTAGGACAGTTCCCATAACAGAGACTTTGCAGCCTGTCTGAGCAACTTAAACCACTGCTTTATTACCCCAGTCAGCAGCAGGATTTTCCAAACACCAAGCCTGAAACTGCATGGCTATTGCTACACCTTGTTACATACTGCCCTCCTCATTGCACTCAGGAGATCATTCCTTTTACATTTGCTTCAGCCTTGTGCACGTTTGTAGACCTTTTGCATACTGGGATTTCTGTCCTCTCTAGGTTAAAACTGCAGTGATCTGATCAACCATTCCACAACAGCTGTGTCTTTTTGAGTCTGATTATTCTTATTGCTCTCCTCTGGGTTTTCTCCGTTTCCACTTATTTTGAGACTTGATGTAGCAAGTGGCAATAAGGCTGCCAGAGTGAAGGTTGTGAAGACAGCAGAGAGCCTTTCAAGCTGCCATCTTCAGCATGTGCCTGTATATAGTGCTTGTCTTTTATTCAAGACCATGAGCTCAAGTCCACCTTGCAATCTATTATGAGCTTCCAGAAACTTTTCAGAAGAACTGCTGTCAGACCAGCTTGTCCCCAGCCTGTATTTATGCAGCTGATTGTTCCTGAAAAAAACGTCATAGCTTGCACCTGTACCAAGTGGATTACATCTGTCATTTTTTCAGGACATCATTCTGACTTACCTGCATTGATTTTATTTACTGTCTGTTCTGCCAATCTCTGGTGCGGAAAGACTTCAGTCCAAAATAACAAATGCAGTTTTAAGGAATCTGACCTCTGCACCTTTAAAACTGTGCAAGTGTGCACATTTTCCAACTAATTCACACATGTCTTGAAGGCATTGCAGTGTTCCCTTACTCTGTTCTGGTGCTAAGAAAAATGACTGTCCAATTACTTGTCCCATACATTCTGTTACACTCAGTTTTGCCAAATGCAAAAGAATAAAGAATATAGTTAACTATTATCAAGAAAAAGCTATGGTTTTCTGCAGGCTGACAGGAATTTATTCTTTTTCACTGGGTGTAATTGCTCACAGTCTTTGTTCTTGTTGAGTGATGAGACAACAGCAGGATAAAATTCCCAGTTACAGGCTCTGATAGGATATGAGCAAAGACTGCTCACAGATGAGGTTCACACTGAACTGACTATGGCCAGACAAACTTTGGGAAATCAGACTGCCGTGAGGGAGTGCATTTATCAGCAGTGTGTAATGTGTAATCCATTTTGTGAGTTCATGGAATCACAAGTATTTGGACAAGAATGAGAGATTCCAATCAGTAAGTTTGCCTGAGTAAAGTGCAATTACCAGAGATGGAAGAAGAATTTGCGATCAATGATGTAGTGTGAAAGAACTAAGAGGCAGGAAAGAACCAGAAAAGAATCAGTGAAACAACACAACTGCTAAATGTTTTGGAAAAGGACCAGTAAAGAACATGGGCAAATCTCTGCCTTTAAGCCACAGATGTGCACAAGAGGAAAAACTTCTGGAGAGATCACTCTTGCTTTGCGAAACATCACAGTCCTGTAGCAGTCTTACAGAGCGTTTTTCACAACAGGGAAAGGATATTCTTTGGCATCTACCTTAGAAAACCAGCCATGATGTTCATTCTCTGCACAGAAGTATTGGATCGCTGTTTAACCGCACACAGCCTCCTCTGCAGAAGAGGCTTCCCAAGTGTGAACACCTGTGCGGGGTAATCCATACCTGCTTGCCTGACTGCACTGACAGCCCTGGATGGAACCCTGCTCCCCTCTGGGGATCTCTCTGAGGCTCAGCCCTGGACATCAGTCCCTCCTGAGCTGCACTGAGGTGCACTGATCCTGCCCTGATTGCCTCGGGCAGACCCCACATTTCAGCCACTACTTTGCTTTGATGCTTGATCCTCAGCTGCTCAATGGACTTCTTTACTGCTGCCACCACTCAGCCCTCCTTGGTGGCTGTGGACAAGAGGACTGATAGGCAGACTTGGCCTGATGTTCTGGCCCATTTTTGGGCTGTAAATATTGTGCATATACAGAAAAATGCACAGGTAAATATCATGCCCAGGCCAGATTTTCAAACTGCTCTATGCTAATCCATTCCCAATACAGTCAAGAAGAGAGAAAGGCCACTGTACAACAGGCCTAAGTGTACAGTAAGTCTGGCTCATGAATCACCAGAATGTTTAAATAAATAAATTAAAGCCTCTGCTGTGCCTCTGTGTTTCACACAAGCCTCACCAGAAAGCAGATACTCTGTCATTCAAACTTTAATCTTTTGATCTATCCTACTCATCAAGTGTATGAAATGATGAGAGATCTCTTTTTTATAGTGTTATTGGATTTAGTTTGGTCTTTTGAAGAAAAATGTGTGGGCTCCAGGTCTGTCTACTGTGATGCTTTATTAAATCACTTATAATTACCATCTATATTTACACTGTTGCTGCTAAAACAGAAAAAAAAGTTATCAGCTGAATTTAACCCACTGCTGTTTGGGGGTACAGAGACATACAGCCACATGCTGCATCTCTATTTTGGTGTTTTAAACCCTGCTTTAAAAATACTGTAGCTACTTGATATATTTTGTGGTTTAGCTTCCATTTCTGGTCAAAAAAGATTTACCTCCAGAACTTCTATTGAGTAACTGTTAGCGGTGAAACTGATAACCTGAAGAAAGGGTCAGCTATTAGTTTTCCTGCTCGTATATCTCTGATGGAAGAAAAAGGCAAGGGATATCTACTGGTAAAGATGGTTGTTTTCCTTAGAGAAAGAGAACAGAGACATCTGAGAGCAGGGGTGTGCGGTGGTGACTCATAAGCAGCTGCCACTGGAGAGCTCAGGGCATTGCTCCCACTGAAATCCACTAAACACAGATGACACTGGGCATTCAAAGCTCAATTCCTTTGCATGTTATAGCAGTGGGAAAAAGTCTTCCTGACGACTGGAAGCTTTGGACCAAGTCCTCCAAGTAGAAGTCTGTGCAAATGCTCTTGGCGACCCAGGTTTTGATGCTGAATAGGAAAACTGGTGCTCAGAAAGGAAATTTCTGCAAAAAGGAAGTGGCTGCATACATTGCAGGTGAGGCAATGGCAACGTGCTCAGAGGAGAGCAGCCCCTGTAGCACCAGCAGGGCTGCTGCCTGGAGAGCTGCTGAGGAAAACATTTTCCATTTGTCTTTTACACGGAAATCTTATGACAGCCATTGCTATAATCGGAACCACAACATTTTTTTTCATTTAAGCATTTGTTATACCAGTCTGAAAGCAGAATAGAAATTGGGTCCCTTGCCACAACACTGGCCTTTTGCCAATTACATCACTTTTTGGCATACTTTTAGGCAGGTCTTCTAACTCCTGCTTTGAATGAGAGACATTGATTTCAAATACAAAACACTGCACAGCTCTCCTCAGGTAACCTACCAGGGCCTCCCACTGCATAAAGCAGGTATAAACTTTCTTTCAAGTTTGTTTCTATTAGGAATCATGGCTCATCATTGGGAGTTTAATATGCAGCCACAAAAAGCATGAAAGACTTGGTCACTCACTATAAAACAGATTTGTTTTTAAGTGAAGACTTCCAAAGATGCTTAAAACCACAAAATGGTTTTCGAGATTTCTGAGATTTTCTGGAATATATTTTCAAGTTATTAACAATGAAAAGCATAGAAACAGAGGTTTAAACCTACTGAACTGGAGTTTTTCCTTATTTCTGAGTTCATTGCATAGTTGCTGTTAGAAAGACCTCTTTCATACAAGTTAATGCACAATTAAAAGCAAAGTCAAATTAAGAAAAAAATTAATTAAAAATAAATTATAATTATTTTATAATTAATACTATATACACAGTTATGCGACAGCATCTGCAGCTCTAGCTTTTGGAGAAATACTGAAGTCATTATCATAACTATGCTCTCTGAATGCCACAACGTCACATTTGTACGCACTGGAAAATGACACAGCCCCCCAAAAAATTTGTATTTCAAGAAGCACAGCTTTTATTTCTCTAGAATAAAATATATTTTAGGTATTTGTGCAAATCCACTTCCTTCTTCTGCTTTTGCTCTTCACAGTATAACACGCATGGTCTTGCTGCTGAGATTGTTGGAACTCCACAGAAAATATTTCTGCTCTAACCATGTACTAAAAGCCCGAATTATTTTAAAAACCTTCACTTAAAGCATGTAATCAAGTCCAAACTATCTGCTGAGACAGAGAAGAATAAGGTTTGATTTGACTTAATTCTAATAAAAGTAAATACTAAAAAGAATTAATGAAAATAATCTGAAATTTACTTTAGCAAAGTAAGTAAATGTTCTTGATACCATGACTATATAAGGTTCATAAAAATGTTTTACTATGCTTCATTTCAGTAAAAGTTATAAGAAGGTATCATACTATAACCACAAGAGGAATAAAACACACTGAAGTTGTTTATAAAAAGAAAACAAAAACTTTTCTATCATACTGACATCACCATATTATTGGCATCTGTCCTCACCATCTATATGCAAAATTCTAATGTTAAATGTATTTAAAATTTTCTTCCCTCCCCCCACTGCATGCTGTCTTCTTGGCATAAGAATACAGTTATTTGATATTGGAAATGTATATGGGAAAAACACAGAGATAAAACTGTTTTTTTTTTCTGATAACTGCTATGGTTCCTTCCTCACACCTTTTTCCTCCTTCAAAATTCTTGATGCCTACCCTGTAAGTATTAGGTATTAGACCAGAATCTTACATCCACACAACATCATCATTTAAATATTTACTTATGAAACATTTGTCTGAAAGCAGACTAAATTCCTCTGAAACTCCCTATAGTTTCACTGCTAGAAACTTTGCTGGGATATCCAAATTTGATGTGCTGTGGACATTAAATTCCTTTCATTTCCCTTAGGAAAGGGTGGTCCCTCTCCTTTCCTAAGAGGGGAAAAAAGTGATTTCTTCCTACACTTAAATACTTTGGCTTTTGAAAACAAGCCTTACTTTTAAAGTTACAAAACCAGGAATTAGCCATTTAGAAATATAGCATAATTTGACAAGTAAGAAAATGCAAACAGCAAAAGAGAAAAGAACTAAGAAAAATTACACTGAGGAGTTTTTCCAGGTCCCAGACTGACTACAGAATCACAGAATTGACTAGGTTGGAAAAGACCTTTGAGATCACCAAGTCCAACTAGCAGAGAAGAAAACCAATTCTTGGCTCTGAAGTCTTGAATCTTCGAAGTGCTGAGCACTACGGCCCAATCACGCAAAGTCTGTAAGCAGTTGCATGCTGTGTTAACAACAGCACTCCAATGGTTAAAATGAAACTCTGGATAAGTGCTCGGTCAGAGCAGAGTCCTTATCTTCGCTGAGGCTGGATCGAGCTGTGGCTGCAGCCTTGGTGACAGCAGAACACGAGTAGCTTTCTCACTGTCTCCTAAGTCGTTTCTAGGCAGTTGGAACATGGCAGGATGCATACAAAAAGAAATCCATATGGCTTGGCTAAACACAGCCTGGATCTTCTGTTTGCAGGTGTTCCTAGAATGGAATGCAAATCTTCACCACTCTCCTCCCAGATCCAAAAGATGCAATGTTGACGGCGATAGATGGACACCCTGGGCGCTCTATGCCCCTGTGAGGTGAAGCTGTGCTGCGAGCTGGTATGCTTGTCACAAGGTTGTCAGGGCATACACTTTTTACACTGCATGTTTCCTGGGAAGGCCTCAAACCAGATCTTGTCCAACAGCTAGAAAGCAATCCTGAGCAGCAAACTGGGTTCACTGATAGAGAGAGGCCAGCCCCAATCTCCACAGGGTGAAAGGGTGGACCAGCTCTATTTGAATCACGTGTTTTGATAAAGACTGTTGGATTTGGGCTCCTTCTAAATTCTCTTACCACCTGGATAGGCATAGCAGTCCAAGGAGTAGCAAGTATCAGGGTGATTTTGGAAACCTTGTGGTGAGCAGGTGTTAGACCATCACATGGAGTCTTCCTAAACTCTGGCCTAGATGAGGGGTAATTCTGAAAGACAATCAGCTCTGGACTTAAATCCTTGCTCATGATCTCATTCCCACAAGCCAAATTTTCTCTTCCAGCCAGGGCAGCTGGGGACAGCCATATATCTCTGGATAAGGTCTGCTTGGGAAGGCCAGGATACTTGGTGGAAGTCACATGAAATCTTGTGATTTGAAGGGCTGGAGACTCACCTGAAGGGAAACCTTGTTTTGGTTTCTGGGATTGCGTTGGAAGACCAGGGGAAGTTTCAGGCACATTCTTTAATTGTGGCATGAGCAGACTTGAATGAGCACGACTGCTTCCATGAGAACCTGCTCGAAAAGGCTTTATTGTCAAGCTGCACGTTGAAATGTAAAGCTTCATAGAAGTGTGGAGGTCTGACATTCGGACATTGCACTGGCTACAGCCTTGTCGGGGTGGCAGTGAATCACAAGGTTCCAGGGATGCATGCAGATTTTTGCTGTGGAGCATGGAAGCAGCTGGCATAGCAGACAGATCAACATCTAGGCGTGATGTCCAGCTTGATGGAGCTTTGCAGGAAAGAACATCTGAGGGCAAAGACAGAGCAAGCTTCATGGGATCACTTTTTCCAGGGAAAATGCGATGAACACTTTTTTCTCCTTTTGAACACTGCTTGTAAGATGCAGATGTTGACTGAGTGCCAGACCTCTCACATCCATGGCCCCAAGGATCCCTGCAAGCACTGGAGCACGTGGATGTCTCACCAGAAGGACTGACACAGTGACTCCCAGAACCTTTCCTCTGGTCTGTGTGTGCCAGGATGACATCTAGCTTTGAGCAGTAAGACACACTGCTGGGTGGTGAGATGGCATTTCCTGGAGCAAGCTCGGCAACTGATTGACCAGTGGGAGGATGCCCTGCTGTCGCTGGCATCTTTTGAAAAGGCCTGTCCTGCACAGCATATTCAAAAGGAGGAGGAGGGGTCGTTCTACAGGAGGAGAGCAGCACTTCCGCAGTGGAGACATAAGTTGCAGATGAAGGTTTGCAGCGATGGTCCCTGTATGACATTCTGAAGCTTAGTCCTAAATGATGCAAAAGTCAAAGCCCCAGAAGCTTGCCTTTCTCCCTGTGCTTAAAACCAAGTCCTAATCCTTTTTCCTTTGGCACTGGAAATTTCCATTCTTCCTCTGAAGTGAAGGAA
>WEKY01032029.1:164567-190760 GCA_013390045.1 Picathartes gymnocephalus | reverse complement strand
AGGTTAATTACTGTTAATTGTTAAGGACTAAGGTGTTGAGGTTAAGTCACAGTTAATTGTAGTAAGATTGTTATAATTGCTTACCAAGAAGGTAGATATGGCTGCCTTACAGGATGTCCCTTTAGGAGACTTGGACTTGTCCTAAAAACGCCCAAGGACTACATCACTTACGGGAGGTAATCCAGTTGAACCAATCAGAGCTCAGGGACTCAAATGGACCAATGAGAGACAGGACCTTTTTCAAAACCAAAAAGAACCAATGAGAGGGCGGATTGAAAATGGACCAATCAGAGAGATGGCGAGACTGTATAAAAGGCGGCCTCCTGAGCCCTCAGGCCCTGCTTTCCTCCTTGCCTGGAGTCGTCGGCCATCAGTGGGAGAAGGACTGCGAGGGACACTCTCCCCTAGCAGCGACCTGACCTCGATCTCAAAGACCTGGATTGGCGCCGCCCAACTGGATCCCCGAAATGCAGACAGCGAGCCCTGGAAGAGGCCTGTGCCAGCCTAGAGACCTGCAGCACCCGACTGGATCCCTGAACTGGAGACAGCAAGCCCTGGAAGAGGCCTGCGCGAGCCTGGAGAGCTGCGGCACCCGACTGGATCCCTGAAATGCAGACAGTGAGCCCTGGATGAGGCCTACGTGAGCCTGGAGACCTGCGGCGCCCGACTGGATCCTGGGACTGCAGACAGCGAGCCCTGGAAGAGGCCTATGTGAGCCTGGAGACCTGCGGCACCCGACTGGATCCCTGAAATGCAGACAGCGAGCCCTGGAAGAGGCCTGTGCAAGCCTAGAGACCTGCGGCACCCGACTGGATCCCTGAACTGCAGACAGCGAGCCCTGGATGAGGCCTGCGCGAGCCTGGAGACCTGTGGCACACGTGTCACCCTCACGACCCCCAACCAGGCCTCAATAAAGATGTTAGTGCTGAAGTCACACTGGGAGTGGTCTCCTGTTTTTGTCAATATCATATATCCTTGCATCAGTCCAGATAATAAAATAAACAGTACAGCATTAAAACTATCAAAATCACCCCTCAGGAAAGAAAACTGGAGGGATTTGTTTGTTTTGTTATTCTCCATTTTACACCACACCAAGGACCTAAAACACAAACCAGAATACAACAAGGTACAGAAAAGAAAAGTACGGCTTTAGCCAAAAGACAATTCTGACCAACAAAGGATTTGTGGAGTTAAACAAAGAAAGCAGTTGCTAGAAGCAACAAATAATAATTTAGAGCAGAGCATTGTGGATGTCTAGAAAGCTCAGTCTCCTCTCTGCAGGAAACTCTGCAGTGTGCCAAGGAAACTTCAGTATTAAAAAGGAAGAGAAAAAAAAAAAAAACAGAATAAAAAGAACCCACTAGAATGCAGTTATTCTCATCAGGCCACTCTTGCTGATGGCTGTGGCGATTCCAGCATTTGCTTTCTCATTTGGGTTTGAACCCTTGTGATCTCTGTAGCATTTGTGGGGCTCTGAGAGCCCAGGCCAAGCACAGCCACAGCCCCGAGCCTGAGGCCCTGCCAGGCAGGAACCCTGAGAGCCAGGGAACAACACCAGAGAAGAGAAGAGAGGGCAGCATGTGAGAGAAAGGAACAAAATAACCAGGATGAGAGGGATCATCTTCCACATCTCGCTGCCCGGAGCTCCTCAGGCACTGTCAGGCTGAAAATGATCCGAGGAATTGCTGCAGTGAGTGAGTTTGAAGTGCAAGTTGTTGGGAGGATCAAGTGTTGACTTCCCAAAGGTGTGGGAGAAGCATTTGAGTGCTCTGCAAGCAATAACCCATGACAAATGCACTCATTTGTTACTGCCTTCCTCCCCTCCAAGCTGGAAACACATCACACAGTGGCTTTGACACTGATCATTTCAAGCACTCCGCCTTGTAGAGAAAATGTCAAGCAACACCTGAGATCAAAGCCACATTTTGAACGTGTTTACCCCACCAGTGTTTAAGTCCCTGAGTTAATCACAATAAAATGCATAAGTGAGGAAACAAAATCTGCTCCTTTCTGAAATTCAGGGGTTTATTTGTATTTCCCCCCCTGCACCCAACCTTATTTTTATGGGTATAAAAACATCCTCTCAGGGGAAAAGAGCCTGTCCAGAGCAGTTCAGCAAATATTCTTCCTCCTGACTGCTCTTCCACCCCAGAAGACCTCACAGGCAGCTCCATTTCAAGAGAGCACATTGAAAATGTTTTGTAAAGCTCCCTGGGACAAGAACAACTGTACTTCAACCCACTGTGTCTCCACTGTGCTACAAATTTCCACAGGTTCATTAAACTAAATGGACTTATTTGAATTTTATAATTGAAAACTGTTGTCTTAAAGACAAGTCCCAGATGGGGTGATCTACAGCCTCCGGCACTATTTAACCTCAAAGTGTATAATCTGATAATTCACGTTTTGAAACCTCTCCAGAGGCTCGTGGAAACCACTGTAAAAGTTGGGACCTTATAAAACAAAACCAGACAGAAGGAAAAAAAATACAACTCCAAAAGGTATTTAACAATTTAACTTGGCAGCAACATGTTGAATGTTTTCCCATTATTTTCATAGGTTAATGGATCATTCATGTGAAATTCTGGATTTGAGGAAATGAATTACAGCATTCAGGAAAGAAATATTCCTTCATGGAGACAATGAGGTGCTGAAAGCAGGTAGTCAAAAACTGTAGTGTCCAAATCAATGGGCATGGGAAATGGGGTATCCTGAGAACTGATTGAGCAATTATAAACAATAAATTAAAAAAGAAGCGAAATCCTGAGGCCAGCACGCTCCACCCTCGTCAAGAGGAACACAAGGTACTCAGCCTGCAGAAAACTCCATCTCCCTTGTGCAAAGAAATAACTCACTACAAGAAGAGCAGCACCAGGTCTGTTCACAATCCTGTTAAGCACACAGAGCAAACAGAGCATTTTAAAACATCTTCCTCCTCTACTTACATTCCATTAATCTTTCATGCCGTTTACACAGTTGGTTAGAGCATTTTCAACAGAAGCTAGTGATCTTTTTATCATTGAGGACTTACAGATGGGTACAGGAGAGATGCAGCAAAAAGGCTGAGCAGCCTCCAGCCATCTAAATAAATACCAGCAGGGAATTCTTTATTTTGCTAAATTAACCAACCTTTAATCAAATTTCCTCACACCAATACAAATGATGCCAGGGGAGTGAGTGATCAGCTGGTTTCTGAAACAAAGACTGGACTGCAGTGGCTTCAGCAGAATTCCCCTCCTTCAGATGGTTCCAACAGCAGCACAGCAAGAGTTTCAATCCCACACTCAGGAAATCCCCAGGGACACCAAGCAGCTGCACATTTTCCATGTAGGAACAGGGATGGAGGCAGCAGGCAGCCCCAGCAGATGCCAGTTCCACCTCCAGGCACAGCCAGAAGGACTCAGATCCCACTCCACTGCGTGAGACCCTGTCCAGGGCTGTCTCCTTGTACAGGAAACCACAGGGACCAACTCCTACCTTCTTTCAGCAATTAACTTTAGATCCAAAAATTAAATCAACCATTCCATGTATTACCACATTCCCAGGAGAAAGTCAAAGCCCTAAGAATGAGTATTTCCAGATCTGCAGGAACAGAGGCTGGACAATGCTACTCAGACCTGTCACCTGGATAATTAAAGGATAAAGAATATTTTGGGAGCCACTGCCCATCCTGCACCACAAACCCATCCTTGGTATCACACCTCCAGCCCAGCAGGAACCAGCAGGGGGCTTGGGGAATTTCATCATTCACCTGAAAGTTTCCAAACCACACTAAAACCAAAAGATGTTGAAGGCAACACCTTTGAAAGAGTTAAAACCACAATCGCTTCCTAACAAAACCCAGTATTTCCACGTCCTAGTTTTGCCAGGATAGGTTCAACTCCAGCTCTGCACTGGCTAGAGCTAAAATAAGAGCTGAAAAATAAAGTACCTTGAGCATTAACTTGGCACAGTCACACCTCTTGTCCTTTTCTATGTGGCTGTGTATTCACATGTGCTCCTTTACCCATTTTTAAATGCAACCAAGGCTCTGTATCAAGCTACAACCCAACACCTGCCAAATACCTAAGCATTTTATACAAGTGCCTGGAGATCATTTCAAGGAAATTTATAGTTTACAACCACACTCTGCCATATACAATTTATTTTCAGGGAATTTCTGAAGTACCTTTCTCATAGAAGAACTGCTACCTTCATAACACTGGAAAACACCATTAGCAATAAAAGTGGTTTTAAGAGACCATTACAGATCAGAATAACTCGAGTTTATTCCTTGTAGCAGCTATTTCTCAAATGCAACAATGAGGGCAACAGCTCCACATCCCTGTTCCTCACTCTCCATCACAAACTGGGATCTCAGCTCTATTGGTTTAGACACAAAGAGAAGACCAAATGCCAGGTCATTAGCAAGAATCCATTCAGCAAGGTTCACCTATAATGAAAATAATGGCCACAAGCGTTAAAGAAAAAGAATTCCACTTGTGAAAAATAAAATATGTTCAAGGTTTTTTGCCTGCAATCTCAACTTCTGCAGAGATCTGTCAGGTGATTCTGCTTCTGTGAAAGCTCAGCACAAAGATTTCACTGAGGTCTTACGGAGTCACTGCTGAAGTTTGTTTTCCCCCAATTAAAGCAGCGATTAAAGGCCAGTTTGAAAAAATAGCAACCTTTAATTGGGAAGAAAAACGCCCAACAGTAAATAAAAGGCAGACACATTCACCAATTAAAAATCTGACAAGATCTGTCAAAAAAAAAAAAAGCATTTGCTAAATGCCAGGCTGCTTGTTTCAGAATATAAAAGCTGCTTCAACCAGCTACCAACAAAACAAAAGGTTAAGAAAAATCAATATACAAACATGTGCTTGTCCTCTAAGCAATAAAAGAAAATATTCCCCAAGTCGACCTCCAGCAGGTGAGCCAAATTTGCTCCGTTATCTGCATGGATTTTAAAAAGACATGGCCAAAGCCCCTGGGAACAGCAGGAAATTTATCCAACAAAAGCCTCTGGTCTCCTGTGACAGCACCTTGACCTTACAAAGTATCTTTATTTAAGGAACTTGAGGGATCTTTCTGATCCACGAAAGAATGAGCAGATTTTGGAAGTGGGTGTGCTGGGGAATGAGCGCAAGTGCAGCAGCACAGGGATAGAAGCTGGAAAGCCCAAATATCCAATATCCACTCCGGAACTCACAATCCCAGGAGCTGTCTTCTTGTAGCAAATAATGGTCATTTCTTCTCAGCACTCTGAGGACAAGGACAAATTGAAGATACTTTCAAATAGCTCTAAAGGCACAGAGAAAAGAAGGAAAGCTCCCTGGAGCTGCAGCAAAAGTGAGGATTTAAGGGCAGACTTTGCAAACACTCATTAAGCTTTCCAGACACTCTTTAAATAAAACAATCTTTAAAAAGATTTATTGTTATGGACAATCCCTTTATTTCTCCTTTGGGAGAAACAAGAGGGGAACTAGCCAGGAACCCAATGTGACCCCAACACTTCTGGTAGTACTACAACAACTCCTAAATCTGGGATTTCCCTGGGAGCTCCTGGCTCTTTTGGGATGGATCAGTCCTGTCCTGGGACAGCTGCACACGCCTCACTCCTGAGAGTGCTCATGGAAAATTAATCCATCCTTGAGGCTGCCCTCAGTCTCTATTCTTGGCAACAACCGGAAAACCAAGGTGAATTCCATGAGTCTGTGAATCCTCCTACAGGAAACAGCTCCCAAAGAACAAATGTGTTCCCTGACACAACAGGAAAAAGTGACACTTCACAGGGACAGAAAGGAATCACAAGTGGGACGCTCTTTCCTGTTGGGTTTTACTTCAGCTCAGAGCTTTCTGTGTTCAGAGCTGCTGAAAAGCAGCACCACAGAGAGCAGAGATAACTTAAATTCCCAAATCAGAGCCCCAGACCCCATAAAATTCCATTTCTTACTGGATTTCAGTGCTGCTGTACAAGTTAAACTTCGTCAAGGATCTCACCCTAAACACTCTCCCTGGAAGCGAGACACTTTCTCCTGGGAAGTCCAGTCACAAAATTACAAGAATCCCTAAATCTGGGATCACAGAAAAGTAAATTATTCAGTCTCTTCTGAGCGAGAGCTGCTGAGCTGGAGTAAATATCAGAAATTATCCCTTCATTAATAAAATAATTTCTATTTGCAGAAGGCCTTCCAGCTTCACGCTTCAAAGTATTTCATAGACAATATGAAGAGATTCTGCAGACCTCGACAATGTTTGTTTTTGGAAAACATCCCTGTCTTGGCTATAACCAAGTAAAACATCAATACTTGAAGAAACTCCTCTGGTTTTGTTTGTTTACAGCAGAAAAATGCAGTCAAAGTTCCACTGTTTTTCATTCACTGTTCCCTTTATGGACCTTTCACACAGCAACAAGGGAGAAATAAACAGCCTAAATAAACAGGGAAGTGCAGCTGTAAAACCACAAGGATTGGCAGAAGCCTCTATTATGCATAAATGTTTTAGAAATAAAGCCATCAAAAAAAGGAAACTCAGTCACATTTCAAACTAACAGCTTGCTGTTAAGATTTGTAATATTTTTCTGTAGCTGAGTAAAATTACATTTAACCCACCCCGGCTTAAATTTGTCTGCAGTGGTATTTTATGACCATGCAAACCACTAAAAAATTCACCTGTTGCTTGGCAAGTTCATCCTCACCTCAGCTCCTACACAAAAACAACATACAGAGAAAGTGATTTAAATGCCTTTTCACACTGTTTGCTTTCTGCACTTGGCTAAGCCTAAGAAACATCAATATTATTACCACAACACTTTTTCCTTCCTCTGCAATCAGTTCTACCCTCAGGTTTTCATGGTCTGGCTCAAGCCGACACTTCAAGCTCTGCAGAGAACCTCTACATCCAAACCAAGTTCTAATTAAATTCTGGAAGTTTAGTTATCAGGCTGTTCTACTGAATAACTTTAATTTCATAAAGTCAATAACTCAATGTTGTGTCTAAACTAGCCAAGGTATCAATGCCTGGAAGCCAAAGATTACGAGACAAACATTTCTTTTTATTTGGAGAACAGAGCACTATGAGCTCACTCTTCTGTTTTACAATAAATTTAATAAGCCCAGATTTATTAAAATAGAGGTACAAAAGGAAGACCTTAAAATACTCTTGGAAATTACAGGAAACATGGAAAAAATATGATTACAACAGGAAATGGTGCACAACCAGTGCATGTTTATTATTCCTCCACAGACAGTGGCATCAGCTGCTTTTTTTTTAATAGAACCAACATCTCCCTCCAGTTTTGTGAGATTTTAATGGCCAGAGTAACGAAAAAAAAAAGGAATTCTGTCCTAAACATTATCATTCACAGAGGATATTTAAATTATAACATGTCCTAGATACAAAACTATTGCCACAATAAATTCTCCAGAGTAACTGAATGACTGCAGTTTCTCTGTAGAACACTGAAATAGGATCCAAAGTTTGGGAGCTCATTACAACTGACAGTATCCCACGGGTGTGACTGCAGCTGTCCACACCCACTGTGTTAAGAACACTTAAAATGTGTAAGAAATTTAAAATGTGTTAAGTACATTTAAAACCTTCAGCGTGGGCGGTCAGCTGCCAATCCACTGGTTTGAAGCAGCACAGAAAAGATTTACAAGCAGTTAAAGAAAGTATGGGGGGGAAACAGAATTCATGTCCAAAGTTATCACAGAACTATCCTCCAGCAGAGGAGAAGTCAGGAATAACAGCAGACAATAATCAGTGTTTAAACATGACTGGACACAACTCTTCCCTGTCAATCCCAACAAGACAGACTTGGCAGCAGCAGCAGCACTTTGCCCACTCTGGCATTCCCACCAAGGATGGAGTCTGCACTCTGGACTTCCTGGTTCTCCAGATTTCCAGCCAGGTGAATTTTACTCAGTGTTGATGTATTTGGGGGTGGGGGGTCACTTATGGACTCCACAGCAGTAACACAACAGTGCCTTGGCCTTCATGAATGGCATTAAGCCGGTACTGCCTGCAGGGTTTATTCACAGAATCTGTGAGTTTGGAAAAGATATCCAAGACCACAGAGTCCAACCTGTGACTGATGCCCACCTTATCACAATAACCAGAGCACTGAGTGCCACATCCAGTCTTTTCTTCAACACCTACAGGGATGGGAACTCCACCACTCCAGGGGCAGTTCATTACAGTGTTTAATGACCCTTTTGGTGTAGAAATTCCTCCTAGCCACCCTGAGCCTCCCCTGGCCCAGCCTGAGGCCGTTCCCTCTCCTCCTGTCCCTGTTCCCTGGCAGCAGATCCCAAATTCCCCTCCTCACTGCCCCTCCTGGCAGGGAGTTGTGCAGAGCCACAAGGTCCCCCCGATCCCCCTTTTCTCCAGGCTGAGCCCCTTTCCCAGCTCCCTCAGCCCCTCCTGGGGCTCCAGCCCCTTTCCTAGACACACTCCCACTCCTCAATGTCCTTCTTGTCCTGAGGGACCCCAAACCGGACATAATTCTCGAGGTGTGGCCTCACCAGCAACCACTGCAGGGGGACAGTCACTTTCCCGGTCCTGTGGCCACACTACTTTTGATGCAGACCAGGTACTATCGTCTTTCTTGTCCTCCTGGGCTCGTGTTCAGCCACTGTCAAGCAGCACTACCAGGTCCCGTTCTGCTGGGCAAATTCCCAGCCCCTCTATCTGCCCCAGCTTGGAGCAGTGCAGGGGGTTATGGTGGCCAAAACGCAGGACCCGGCACTTGTTGAACCCCACTGTGTTAGTCTCGGCCCCTCGGTCCAGCCTGTCCAGGTCCCTCTGACCCCAAGACGAAGCAAAGCACTGGGAGCAGGAGGAAGCGAGCCGGGCAGGGCAGCAGGACAGCCCTCAGGACAAGGTTTGCTCCAGCACTGCAGCCTCCCCAGCGCTGCAGGGCCAAGAGGGACACAAGCCTAGGGGCACCCAATGCTAAAGAAGGCACCCCATAACCCCGGAGGCCCGACCCGGGCAGGCCTCCCCAGCACAGCAGGGCCCGCGCCCGGCCCTGGGTCACCCTCAGGGGCCCGGAGGATGCGGAGCAGGGCCGCCCCTACCTGATAACCGAGATGAGCAGCCCCGAGGGGTCCTTGCTCCTGCCCACGGTGCCGCGGTACCTCCCCACCGCGTCGCCCGACGCCATCTTGCACCCCCTCAAACACGGCGCAGATACGCGTGTTGGCGCGCCGCAGCCAATCACAGGCGAGGAGGGCGGGCTGCCACCCAATAGGAGGCGAGGAGGGCGGAACGCGTGGCGTCAAGGTGAGGCGCAGCGCCGCGGAGCCTTCTGGGAGTTGTAGTTTTTACGGCGGCAGCGATACAGATTCCCACACAAATCTCAGACAGGTGATTAAAAATCAGTAAAAGGTTAAAAATCAGTAACAGGTTAAAAAACTAGCGGCCTGACAAGACACACCTGCAAAGACTCATGTGCCCAAAAGCCGTCATTCTTTCTTGGAGCGACAGGAAATGGGATGGGGGTGAGGGACCAAAGCATCCCTTCAGAGCCCTCACAGAGCAGGGCTGGCTGACCAGTGAGGGATTTAAAAGTTTATGGAGTTAAAAGTGGGTGAAGTGCGTTAAGTATTTAAATTAACGTGTTCGATGAATTAGTAATGCTAAATACTCACAGTGTGTCACAGCCCAATCAAATCTGATCACAAATACACCCACAAGAGTTGCTGATGCTTCCTTTAATTTAACGTCTTTAAGCTACAATGTTTTTAAGAATAATTTTCCCCAGTTTTCCCTGGGAAGGCAGTGGGGTGACCCAGGATGAGAGAGCCCAGGTGGTCCTTGAAGTGAGCTCCGAAAGCAAACCTGAGCGTTTGGCACAAGAATTGTGATTTTAGAGCAGCTGGAGGTGATGGATTGGAATCAGTTCACAACCTCAAAAATGCTCCGACACCCAACACTCACTGCGTGGCTCTCTTCCAATCCAGGATATTCCATGATCCTACAGTGCTGTGTTTCCATGCTACTGAACACAAACCTCCCTGCCCACAGTCCCTGCTTTACCATGGATACTCCATCCCTTGCCGCAGCATCACGTTTCGAAAAACGCTCCAGGGCTGGAAATCCAAAGCTTGTTTATCACCCAACATCAAACAAACCTCTCCCAACAGCTGCCTCGCTTTCTCCATTCCTAGGTGAGGGATAAGGACATTTTTCCAGTCACGTCCTTTGAGAGCTTTTGTTAAAAAACACCGTGCAAACCCCAGGATTGCTGTTGCAGAGGCAGAATTCCTTAGGAAAGGCAGGAACAGCCATCGTTTGCATCACTCGGAGCTGCTGGCTGTTTTCTAAACCAGGTTCACTCCATCGTGTCAAAGATGCTGCTCTTCCAGAGGTGTTTTTTCAGCCCAAAGCTGCACCTTAAGGATTTAATTGCATGGAAATAGCTGAAATCTGTAGGTGAGTCAAGACTATCCATTTATATGAGCTGTATTTGAAACACGAGGTAATTGGAAGCATGGTAATTCCTTATTTACAAGGGGAAGAATTCCACCGTAGAGGAAGAGCCTCTATTTATTATAATCAACAGCTGTGATCATTAGCAGAAGGGCAGAGTAAGAGCACGGGCACTTTAATTCTGAAATAAAAGATACTTTATTCCTGAATAAGCAATATGTTTTCAGAACAGAACAATTACTCCAAAATAAAGTGATTTTTATCTCCAGGTAGAGTGTGCACTTCAGTGTGTTCCTGTGTAGCTGCTCTGCTGCATTTCCCCTGTGCAGACAAACTCTCAACTCCACAATTTCCTATTCAACTAGGCCCAAAAAAATTCTCATTTTCGTTGTTTTTCTGAGCAGGTTTGCCAATGCCTTTGCCCAAGGACGGTGATTTGAATGGCAAGAGGTTTGTGCAATGGCTGGAGGGAGTTTTTCCTGGAACTGCCGACTTGCCAATATTGTTTTTGTTAATTGGCAATTCCCATCGACTGCTCTGTACCTCAGCAGGGCCTGGAGCCTGCAGTGGGGGTGAGATCGATGGGCCCCACCTTTTCATCCCTGACAGCTGCAATAATCACCTCATTTAGGAGGGACTTCATCAGGACAGACAACAGCAAATCTCCCCCACAACTGTGACCTGGCTGGCTTTCCATCCTGGGCTCTAATTGCTAAACCACTGCCTGGTTTCATTGACCAGCCCTCTCCCTTCACTCCTCACCCAGGCAAAGCCACAGGTGGGAATTTATGTTTTCTGTAAATGAAAGGGGAGAAATCAACAGAGGCCTGGCTGGTGCAGCACGTTAACGCTGAGATCTCTCTTGTTCAATAATATATGACACAATGAGGCTGAAGGGTTATGAGAACATCATTTTTCCATACACGATTTACAAAAAAGAATCTCGATCTGAAAGCTGATGGAAGGAAAAATAGGGGAAAGAATTTTTTTTTTCCACGTTTCTTTCACAAAGTGTTTTAGTACTCTAAGGTGTATCTGGTAAAATGGATTGCTTATACCAAAGAAAGTCCAAACGGACAAACAAAATGTTCATGATGATGAGTTAATCACTGGCACAGCTTGTCAACAGAGATCAGATTGGCTCAGCAGAGGGTCCCCCCATTCAGAAAGGACTGGGAAACACAGGTGGTTTCACTCCTCCTCCCCATCCTCCCTTCAATAATAAAAAAGAAAAGAAGGGACAAACTTGTACTGAGCTATTCCTCATCCACTGGGCCAGTTTCCCCAGAGAACACCACAGTGGCACAGAGCTGTGCCAGAGGAGGTCCTGAAGAGGAACAGGCAGAGCACTTCTTTGGGAAATATGGAAACTTATTCCCTTGGGAAGTGTTTTACAAACTCCTCTGGCAAGGGTTTGTAAGGTTCCCCATGTGACTTGTGTGATGCTGGGAGATTGCTTCCCTCTTTTCAAGGTAATTTTACCTGCAATCCCTTTCCACAATATATCCCCTGATATTTTCTAAGTGTTTCTTGGGAATTCTTGGGAATTCTTAAAACTAAGTGATTTAGGGCTGATGTACACACGGGGTCCCTCAACCACAGCTTTAACATTTGAAATAATACCACAAATACAACGTTATTTCATTTCAAACATTAGTGGAAATGTCAGACCAAAGGGTTCAGCTCACACCAATTTCTTACAGGTGTAATTGCCTTGTGTGTAATTTATATTGGTTATAATGAAATTCCCTTTGACTTCCAGCAGTGTAGATGGGAGCAGAGTGAAGGCCAGAATTTCCATCTAAGTTGTAGGAGCAGTTCTGCCTGTAGAAAGTGAGCCTAATCCTGCTGGCATCTCTCAGTCAGTTTAATAAAATCTGTTTTACCCTCCTTACAGAACTTGTCCTGCCCACATCAGCTGCATTAAGCTGAAATTGGTGCATGGGTAAAGAATCAGGTCCCAGCCACCCTGTTCTTGCAATAAACTTAATTCTGGTTTTCTTATGAAGTTTTGCTAAACTGCCTGAATACAGAACTGAAACATCCTGTGCTGAAACATCAGGATTTGGCTCTATAATTAGCCACACATCTGGATGACCTCGTTATTCCTATTTACCATTAAATAAGTGTGAACTAAAGCTGGTTTGTGTTGTTTTTTGGATTTTCTGCACAGCAACAATCAGTTTCTTTTCCCAGCAAGGAGCTGCCATCAATTCTTTTTGTCTCTGTGAATAAGAAGAAACTCCTGGGGCAGGAGGAGAAGTTGCCTGGCTCAATGCTGGGAATCAAGGCAGAGACATGATTCAAATGTCTCCTTATTGTTTTTTTGCCTCCTGACATTTCCCACGTTATGCTGTGTTCTGCTGCTGCAGAAAAATAATAGCTAACATTAAGTTAAGTGGAAAAATGCTGCTGCTTTTCCAATGTCAAAGGCACAGAACCTCTGGTAATGCATCCCTGAAAGAAAGCAGAGCAGGTGTGAGGTGTTGCTCTTCAAAGGCAGGTAAAAAGCTGTAAAAGAAGATGTTCTTCTTCTCTTAACCATTAAAAAGTATCCCGTTATTTGGTTTATTTTTCTCCCTTTTTTTTTTACTTGTCCTTACTAAGGGAATGTTGTTTTTACAATTGTCCGCAGGCATTTTCCAAGTCCTCAGGTGAATCAGTGCAGGCTGCACGTTGGCTTCTTGAAATTAAAATCCTTAAGTCTTATCTGCCTTTGGAACCATGGAAAACCTCAGGTGGATGAGACATAAAAACAGCACTCCCATTCCAACTCTCCCATGTTTTATTATGGTTTCTTCCCCTGTTCTGTAAAAAGTTTTTAGATCCCACCCACAAACTTTTTATTTTGACCCAGCTCCATTAAGTTCCTCATGTTTTGACTTGTGGGTTTGTTGGGCATCAGCTCTTGCTTCAGAGCAAGCCTAAATTCCTACAGTTTGGGGGAAAACAGGCAGCTGGATAGAAAAGGAAGTCCCAGAAGTCCTGCTGGCATTGAGGGGGTGTTGGAACCCCTTGGACAATCTATCCCAGTAAATCCATTTGGGAGGAAGAGTTGATGGATGCCTCAACCCCAGGAAAAACCCTCAGATCAGAGCTCCACCTCATTAAACCACAGACAGCTGAGCATGACAAATCTTGGAGATAAGACTTCAGAAAATCCAGCGCTCACAGAAATATTTCATCCTGCTGAATGCAGGTTTGGATATTTTCTGCTTTGTGGAAGTAGAAGCTCCAGGCAAGAGAAACAACAAGAACTTGAACTGAAGTGAGTAAAACTCCCTGTACTGGCAACGCGCTCTTGTATTTCCAAGGGAAGCAGCACTGGTATCAATCCTTCTGAAATGAGACATCAGCCAGCCAATTTCAAGGCTTGTCTTGCAGAAAATGGGGCACAAGACTCAGCAGCTGAGCAGTCCTGCTGGCCTCAAATTTAATTTGCTCCGAGGTGATATAAGAGCAGGATAATACGACGGTTGTTGTACTTCTGGAGTGCTTTTGACAAAGTAAATCCATCACTGCCGGGCACAACAACCCCCATTTCACAGGAGGAACCGTGGCCCAGGGATGCTGAAATAAAGAACAAAACAACAATCCCCGCTCACCTGACAATCTCCAGGATTTGCTGCCAAGAGGAGAAGAAACTGGGACGATCTGTGCTCGGTCTGCAGCTCAACACAGGGACTTTGAAGGAAATTCAAAGGACCCATTGCCTGGTCAGGCTCTGCTCCCAGAGAACAAGTGATGGGACAAGAGGTAAGGGCCTCAAGCTGCACCAGGGAACATTCAGGTTGGATATCAGGAGGAATTTCTTCATGGAAAGGCTTGTCAAGCACTGGAATGAGTGCTCAGGGAGGTTTGGAGTCCCCATCCCTGGATGTGTCCAAGGAAGGCCGGGATGTGCCACTCAGTGCTCTGGGCTGGGGACAATGTGGGGATTGGGCACAGGTTGGACTTGACGGTCTTGGAGATCTTTCCCAACCCAAATGAGTCTGTGATTTTACAGTCAGATGTTCCTCTGAAAGGGCTTCCCACAGTGCTGTTAGATATCTGACCCTCCCACTGTTTGACCAGCACCTTCTCGTTCTCCATTTTCACTAAAAAATAAAAACCAGGGAGAAAAAGAGTTTCTTTCAGGGCTTTTCTTTAATAAAAAGCCCTTCAGACCTTCTGTACTGTAACATCCCACTCTGAGCTTCAAATGTGTGTGATGCTGTGTCTATCACGTGCTGCTGATGATTTTTGGCTGTGCTGCCTTTGATGGTGCCAGTCAAATCCCCCCTGGCCACTGCTGTGATCCCTCCCCCTGCCCTGGCCTGGGACAGCGTGAGGCCAGGATGAGAGGAAATGACCTCAAGTTGTGCCAGGGGAGGTTTATATTGGACATTAGGAAATTTTTTTCATTAAAAAGGTTGTAAAGACTTAGAGCAGGCTGCCCATGGCAGTGGTGGAGTGACCACCCCTGGAAGTGTTAAAAAAATTGTGAGGATGTGGCACTTGAGGACGTGGTTTAATGGGGAACACAGTGGTGCTGGGTTGACAGTTGGACTTGATAGCCTTAAAGGTCTTTTCCAACCTTAACAATTCCATGATTTTGTGTGTCCAGACTCAGCTCTGCAGCTTAGATGGTGGAGGAGGGTTGACTTTCTCCTTGCCCAAAAATTCCCTCACTTTGGAATTTTTCCAGTTCGGTGGGGAAGATGAACCCTGAAGTCACTGCTCTGACTCTCAGGTCACTGCCCTGACTCTCAGACTGGGCAAATCTAAAATCTCTGGACAAACCCATCAGGCAGCCTCAGAGTTCCAACTGGAAACTGTTGAGGAGCAGCCAATCTGCAAGAGGGCAGTGATGGTAATTCCCAAATATTTGGTGGTGTGAAGTGTTTGTGGGCAGAGTGAGGATGCTCAGAGAGCTGCAGGCTTCGAAAGCCTTGTGATAAAGGGCCAAGGGAAGCACCAAATCGACAGGAACAGACTTAAATCAACTTTATTGCACAGCAGCGTTCTGTGGGCATTGAATAAGGCTGAAGACTGATGTCTTCAATTTCTTCTGCTGTTGACAGCAAGAAGGACAAAATCACCAAGACAGATCCTTGCAGATGAACCCCATGACTCCTTCACCACTGGTGCAGGGTTGGAGACATGGCAGGGTGGGAGATTTTGGGCTGTTTGCCCCACAATCTTTCAGTCACCAAAAGATCTGACAGTGCTTTAAAAAGATGTCAATGGAGCAGAGGTGACCTTTGAGGTCCACGTGACCTTTGGAACACAAGAAAGATGAGTCTCTTGTGAGATTCACTTGGAATTGCAGGAATTTAAGCTGTCAGTGCACCTGAAAAGTTCCTAGAGGTGGTGGTGTATCCAAATGATTCAGCAGAGGTTTTGTGATTCCCATTGAAAGTCTGGTCAGGCAACATTAAATGCTCAGCAAGAAAATGAAGCGTTACCTGCTGTACATCTATAAAATGAAATGTAATGTGATGAAATGAACTAAAAGGTCTCCTCACCTCTGTGTTAAAGATGGCATTGGTGTGACTGCTGTTGTTTTGTAACAATTCCCCTTCAGGAAAGGCAGGTCCTACAATGTAATGTCATTTTTTTTCCGCATGATCTTTACGGGTTTGGGGAAGAAAAACATTTCAAGGAGTGCCCAGCTCCAGGGGTCTGGTGAAAAATTAGATCAGCACAAGTAACAGGTATTTCCCACAAACTGAGAGGTGTCTGTCAGAGCTGGAGATGACTGAAGGCCATTCAGCTCCTCCTTTTGCTGTCTTTCACCACCCCTTCACTGCCACCCTCCATTCCTCATCCCTCCCCAAATCACCTCCTGCTTCCCATTGTGGCCCCTCTTCCTTCATCTTCACATTTTCCTAATGTCTTCCACTAAACACCACTGATATCTTTAATGTTATAGTGACACAACCTAAATTTACAAATCATTGTGCTGCTGGTTCCTGTGTTAGATCTTTCTCCCTAACTCATGTACTTCATCTATTTGAATTATAAACTCATGGGGGCAGAGGCCACTTTTTAACCATAGCACAGTGGAGATTTATGTAGAATAATTAAGCAGGATAATAAAATACTCCTCAGTGATGGCTGACATGTAAATTGTGGAAGCCACGTTGATTTCATTGCTCTTAAAGTGAACATGTGATGACTTTTTCTTGCTTCTTTCATAATTTAGGTGAGGGGACTTGATGCAGTGAGTCCTGCAGGAAATTGTCACTGACAAAGATCTGCTGATGGGCTGCTCACCCAGGCCCATCATACCCTGTCCCAACAGAAATTGTTCTCCCTACTAAAATTGTGTCCCACGTGTCCTGTTTTACATTCCCAAGCCTTCAGTCATTTCCTGGGTCTGCAAGAAAACTGGAGAGGGACTTTGGACAAGAGTATGGAGTGTTAGAAGAAGGGGCAATGGAGTTAAACTGCCAGAGGGCAGGGATGGATGGGATATCGGGAAGGAATTCCTGGCTGGGAGGGTGGGGAGGCCCTGGAATGGAACTCCCAGAGAAGCCATGGCTGCCCCTGGATCCCTGGAAGTGTCCAAGGCCAGGCTGGACACTGGGGCTTGGAGCACCCTGGGATAGTGGGAGGGGTCCCTGCCATTGCAGAGGTGGCACTGGATGGGGTTTAAGTTCCCTTCCAACCCAAACCATTCCATGATTCTGTGATTTGATATCACTATGGCAGAAGATCTCCAGACCTCTCCACCTTCTTCTGTCCCTGTGCTTGTGACACATGAAACTGAGGTTCACATTTTTCTTGTGCTGGACAGTGCAAAACCTGGATATGTGATAACAACAAATATCTATGCTAGATTTGTGTTCTCCTGAAATCCTCTGTATTGGTAGCAAGATTCCCTCATGGATCACTGTGGGATTCTGTTCCAGGGAGCAGAGTGGCCCCACCCAACCTTGCTCACGGGATTACACAAAGGAGCCATGGATTTGGGTGGATGAGAAGAGTTGGAAAGGGCAGAACATTGAACAGCCTTTGCTGTGTGCTTTGCTCACCGAGGGAGAAAGGAACCAGAGGAGGTAAACACTCCCTCACTTTCATTTTTCCGAGGGAAGAAGCAATAAATTTGTAGCCTTGGGTTATGAACCTCTTGGTCTCTCAATTGCAGTCTGGGTGACCGGCTGCGGTCATTGTGAGTTCAGTAAATTTTGGAACCTTTGGAAAATGCTGCAGCCTCTCCAGCAAGAAGCCATTTGTCTGAAGTGGGTTTAGGTCCATGGATACAGAAGTTGCTGGAATGTGAAGGCAGGAAAAGCCGTGGGGGTAGAGATACTCCTCAGTGTATTTCTTACAAAGCTAATGCTCCCCTGCTTCCGTGGAATAAGGAGGGGATGGAATATCTATGAGCACTTTATTCCCACCACAGCTGGGAATATAAATCAACATGCTGCAGAAGGAAAACAAAATCCAGAGATTTTTTTGCCCTTGTTTGGCTTCCTTCTTTCCATGGTGTCCCCAGGTGCTCAGCTCTCCCTGAGCTGGGAGAGAGCAGGGAATAGAGAGAGGAGCCTGGAGCCACCAGGGATCACAGTGAATGGAGCAGCTGGGCTGGCACACACCTGACACCTCTGGGTCCAGCTATCTCTTCTAGGAGGTGTCACTGTGGGATTCAGGCATGATAATGGATCTTGGGAATGCAGCAAAATTCTCTTTTTGAAATCCCTGCAGGCTCTCTAAGTGCCAACACTTTCACCAGTAACCGTCCCTTGAGACAGAGAGTTTTCATTCTGCAACTCAGAAGCCTCTTGAGCCCAGCAGAGCTTCTCACTGCCCTTGTTCTCAGCCAGAACGAGGCAAGTCCTGTCTCCCACTTAGAAAAACCTGGTGTTGTCACCCTTTCCCCACGCAATACACACTGAGATGAACAGAGGTCCCTGTCTGAACCCCTGTCAAAGGAAGGAGTGCCTTCCTGTGGTGGTAGCACAGGATTAGAACGCTCTGCCCTGCCCAGCCTTCAGCAGTGCTTCAAACCCCTCCCCTCTTGGGGACCACCCAACCCCACACCGAGATCAGTAAAACTCCTTCAGTCCCAGGCTGAAGTTCTTCAAATTGCAAAACGCACCCAAAATGTCAAAATGAGCAAAACAAATTTAAGAAAAAAGGAAGAAAAAAATTGTGGCGTGTAGAATTCAAGTGTTCCAAAGTCATGCGGGTATCAAAGGAAAAGGGAGAAAATTCAGGCTGAGAATGAGGGATGCAGAAAGCCCTGATTAGGAAAGTGGCACTGGGGGCCTGATGAAGCAATAAGAGGGGACATCTTGGAGTTAAATATCAAAGTACAGACAGGTGAGATTATAACAGAATGAAACCCAAGCACAGAATAATGTTCTGCTGGGAATTGTTCTACTGTGCTGCAAGGAGCAAATCTCACATTGTCTCTGCTTGAAAATCCTCTGTGCAAAGAAGACCTTTGGCAGCTCGGATCTGGATTTGGCACTGCAAAACAACGTTAATCCTCAGCAATTACCACGTGTTTTCAGGCTGACCTTCTCCTGCCACATGGAAGCTGGGCAGGAGGAAGAGACAGACGATTGGAATGTGTCTCTGAGGCTTGGATCAGAATGAAAACATTTATGCTGCAATCAGAGAGTGGCTGCAGACCATGTGGATGTGCCTGGGAGAGCTTTAAAAGCTGTCTGGGGAGGCAGGGAGAGGGGCAGCATCCAAAATGGGAGCTCAGAGCCAGCTGCAAACCCTGCCTGAGACACAGCAGAAACGCTGCAGTGTTTAGTTCACAGTGTCCCTCTAATTAGCGCTGCTGGTAATTGGCTCTGTGGGTTAAAACCAGAGCCTGGCAGTTTGGGTTCTTCGAAGGTCGTGGCCCAGGTGACCCCAAAAATCAGCTGGCAGCAAACAGTGGGGTCCTTAGCTGGAGGTGTCCATGTGTGGCTGCACTTCCCAGGGCACACCAGCCCGTGTGGGGCCTTGGGGCTGCCTCAAGTGGCCACCGGTGTGAGAACCTTTGGAGAAGAGATGGATCCACAAAAAAAGCCTGGATCAGGAGGTTAAGGTAAGTGCTTGGCTGATTTTGTAAGGAAGAAGGGAGATTGTGATGTGAGGGAAAGACTCAGCCTGGATTCTGGAAGTGCTCCATGGATTATTCCCAGCTGTGTTGAGGGAAAGAGCCAGCAGCCATTCCAGGAGGTGTAATCCTCCTCCTTTAGGACTTGGCTTAGCCTTCCTCCCAGTGACTGGCCAAATACCAGTGGGAATGGGGCTCCATGGGGCGGGAGGCCAAGTGGCAGAGTGAGATTTCTTAGGGCAGGTTGAGTTATTAGGGAGCATCTCCAACACTGGTCAAGTGGCTGTGTTCCTCTCCCAGCTTCCTTCTACCCACTTCCAGATCATTCCCTGACAGATCAAGAAATTCCTGTGTTTTCCTCATTGTTATAGCACTGGGTGCTGAAGCAGGAGATGAGCAGCTGATAAAGTTTTCTGGAGCATTTGCCCAGCTATTCACAGCACTCAGGTCCCAAAATGACTTGGGCCAACAGAGAGAATTCAGGATTTTAATGAGCTATTCGATCCTGAGATAGTAGCAGAACTACACCAGCAGCAAATCCTATTTGCTGTCCCATTCCATGGTCCCTGCTCCAGGGTACTGACACACTGCTCTCTTCTGCTGGAGGAGAAAAGTCTTTTTGTGCTGAGAATAAAGAATAATGAATGGCCTGAGCTAAGCCGTGGCCAGACGGTCCCAATCAGCAGTTGTTTATAGCCAGACCTGGGAGAACAGGTCAGGCAAACCCCCTGACCCTAATGTTGTCTGTAGAAAAATAATCAATTTACAAGGCCAGGCAGAGTGACCTGTGAGCCCTGTTTGTTGATCCAAGACATAACGGCTCAATAGCTTTAATTATTAAAGCCAGAACAGACAACCATTGATCCTCCCACTTAGTGCCATCTCTGCAGCCTCAGGCAGAGGGATTTAGAGCAGGGGAATTTGCAGGGAAAGAGAGAGAACCAACTTTGAATGACTGATCCAGTGGATCACCAACATTTTGGACCTCGATTTTGGAATCTGGCTCCCACCAGTCTGTCCATTCCAGCACCTCAGAGCGATCAAGTGATGACCCCTCCCTGAGAACACAAGTTCCTACTTTTCAGCTTAACAAGGCATTGAAAAAGTCATTTATAGAGTTGACCCAGATCATCTTTTCTCTCCAACAGTTCACAAAGCAATCGGTGTAAAGGACATTAATCAAGTTGGCGCCAAGAGGTAATTGAAGACAGTAATTACTCAGTTTTTATAGAGCTGGAAATGTAATAAGGATTTTAAGAAAGTAATAAGTGAAGCTTTCTGCAGAGAGATCCCCTGGTGCACACAGTTTAGCCAAGGGCCCATCTTTTTGAAAATACATTTTCGTGTAGTTATTACATCACTGTCTTGCTGGGACATCTCTCCTGAGCTTTTGGAAATGTAATGGGCTTTGCTGAATCTGAATCCACCATCTCTGCATCCCGAGTTTCCGTGGCAGATTGACACCTCTAATGCAGCAATAATGCAGGAATCAGCAAACGCGCATTTTTGTGCTTTACCTTCTCCCAGCTCCTGCCTTCCCTGCTCCAACCTGGCAAATTTCTGTCAGGCGCCCAATTTTTCCTTCTGATTTGGAAGCCATGACAAAGAGAATGGAATTTCCCAAAGGCACGTTCAGCTCGTGCAGCAGCTCTGAGGCTTTTTGTGGTCAAAAGTGGAGGCAAATTTTCCCAGCAGCCTCAAAGGCCATTTCACCTGCTTAAATCACAAGACTCTGCAACAGAAAGAAAAAATCTGATGAAACAGCAAATTTACCTTCACTTCAACCTGATGAAAATTGACAAAAGCTCCCTGTTTATGCAGAATACCCTGAGTTCAGTGAGATGTTGGTCCAGTCATTCCCTGATTCTTTGGTCATTTTTAGGATTCATCCCACATTGCCTCAAGTGCAGGACTCCTGAGTCCTCTCCTTGCTTGGCACTGGTTCCTTATGGGCCCTGAAGCACGAACCTAAACAGCTCCATGCCTTCGTTTCTCCTCCTTTTCTTACTTTCCTCTGAATTATCTCCTTAATTCCTTGAAAATGGAATTCCTGCTTGATGTGCAACTCTTCTGTCCAGACTTGTCCCTTGAATTACTGATGGCGACTGTAAACTCTTCAAGGCAAGCAGCAAATGTGCTTTATTTGGCATATTTGCAGATTGGTTTGCACAACGTGGTGGCACGAGCAGGTGCTGCTGGAACAAGAAACCTCAGTCTTGGCCAAATGGGTTAATTAGGGGGAGGTGGTAAAAAGCTGGGGTGATGTCCTGGGCCCACACACTCAGCCTCAGAATTTTCACCACTTTTGACATTAAGGCTCTACATTATCCTGCTTCTTTTATAATTATTTTAACATGAGTTCCAGCTACATCTGCATTCAGACATTCTGGGCTGGGAGCACGCATTCCATCACTCCAGCAGGAAGCTGCAAGAGGAAGCTCAAGTTGAAGATTTATTTGGGATATGTCTGGTTCTGGCTCTCCTCCAAGGGCAGACAGCTCATTACCAGCAAAGCACTTCTGTCCTACAGGGTTTTGTGGCTTCCTGGCTCAGATCTTTGATGAAATTTCATTTCATGACAGGTCTATTCACAATATCTCCTCCCTAACAAGGACCATTTCCTCTGGAGGGAGAAATCTTCCAGGCTGTTGCTGGGATGGGATCCACCTGGACTGCTTCTCAAATGGCTCTGCTTCAACCTCTTCCTTGCTTTTCAGCCAGCAAAGTCCCCTGAAGCTCCAGCAAGAGAAAATTGGGGTTGAATTAATCACCTGTGATTCTAGGCGCATTTGCTGCATGGCACAACTCATCTCTGCATTCACTTGTGGGTCTCATTAGGTTTGATTAAAATTTGGTAGAGGATTCTAGGACCTTCCAGTGACTCAAATGTATTCAGGTCAATTAGACATCTGCCACGTTCAGACTCGAGGGCCATGACATATGTTTGCTCAACAGGGTACAGCAACAAGGAGAAATTGAATTTGCATCCCGAGCAAGGTGCCACGACGGTGTATCAATATCGGTTTTTAATGAGATGTGCTGGCTCTCACAGGCAGCAAAAAGTGTAAATTTATGCTCAAATGTCAACAAATGCCAGTCAAAGGAATCTCTGTGTGGTGCCTGCATGCAAATGACACAGAGGGATAGGAGGAGTCATTTGGATCAGCTCGTGGACTCCAAGAATTGCATCAACTCGCATTTATTTGGCTGCACTTGCCCAAGGTAAAATCCTCTTCCAGCTGAGGCACCTCCAGTCCTGGGGCTGTTTTGGGCCCCCCAGGACAAGAAGGACATGGAAGGACTGGAATGTGTCCAGGGAAGGGAATGGAGCTGGGGAAGGCTCTGCAGCCCCAGGAGGGGCTGAGGGAGCTGGGAAAGGGGCTCAGCCTGGAGAAAAGGGGGATCAGAAAGGACCTTGTGGCTCTGCACAACTCCCTGCCAGGAGGGGCAGCGAGGGGGGAATTTGGGATCTGATCCCAGGGAACAGGGACAGGAGGAGAGGGAACGGCCTCAGGCTGGGCCAGGGGAGGCTCAGGATGGATATTGGGAAAGATTTCTTCCCTAAAAGGGCTGCCCAGGGCAGTGGTGGAGTCCCCATCCCTGGAAGTGTTCAAAAAGAAGTGGCACTTTGTGGCATGGTTTAGTGGGCATTCAGTCGAAGGTTGGACTTGGTATCTTGAAGGTCTTTTCCAACCTTATTAATTCTATGATTCTATGACTCTCCCAAGCCACAGGGTGGTGCAGAGCCAGGAAGAGAATCCAGAATTCCAGAATTCCAATGACACCAGACTAACAGGGGCCCTCCCATTTACTTCCATGTATAAAGTGAGTGCAACCACACACACAGCCTGTAGCCGAGCACGTTGAAATGTAGAAATATATCATGTGTTAATGCAGCTCTCTTAAAAACGCGTGACCTGTTCACTCAAAGAATCCCACAATATTTTGGGGTGGAAGGGACCTTAAAGTTCATCTCATTCCAACGCCCTCCCATGGGCAGGGACACCTCCCACCAGGCCAGGCTGCTCAAATACTGAATTTTGGACACTGAGGATACTGAACAGAGGCCACTGATTGATGTGAATGTTTCCTTTATTTCTGGTTTCTTTCATCTAAAGAGTAACTTCTTCACCAGTTTAGCTGAGTTGCTGTTCTCTGCCAGTTGTCCCAAATGGAGAGTATTGTACACATTTTCCATAATTAGCTAATTTAACCAGCTAATTTAACATTAATAGCAAATCTGTGAGTTGAACACCAGCTAATGAACTCATTAAAGAGAAAAGGACTGGTGCTTTCTCCTCTCTTGTTCCTTTTTTTTTTTTTTTTCCCCTTTAGTTTTGCACTTTTAGCGAGATGCTCTGGGGAAATCAGGATTTCAGGGAAATTTGGATGATCAAATAAATAGAGTTTTATTGATGAATTAAAAAGGATGCATCAGGATGTCAAAAAGCTTTTTCAGGAAGATGCCAGCATCGTCTGTCCTGTTTAGGAAGGACCCAAGGCTAGAGGACCCCACACAGGCTTTTTAAAATTTATTCTTCTCAGTCTCCTCAACTGCTGCACCCCCAGAGTAACTTCTGCATCCCTGAGCTTGCTGTGCACACTGATTATTTCAGAGATAAAGCTGGGGACTTCAGCACAAATTGTGACTCTCACATTAGTGTGGCTCAGGACACAGGGATTTCATTGTCTCCTCACCCAAAGGCTTCCACTACTTCAGATACTGGAGTTGGACCAGGCGACATCCAGAGGTCTCTTCCCACCTCATCCATTCTGTGTTTCTTTCTTATTTGCAGGTGTCTGTAAAATTTTGGTGATAGAGCAAGGGATGTGTGGATACTGTCAGAAGCCTGACAGAGACAGCTCAGGCATATTTGCTGCAGTCTTTGGTGCAGAGATGAACTTTTTCTCACGGTTCTACCAGGATTGTTGTGAGAATGGCAAAATACAAGAATGTAAACACACCTGCACCTGGTCATTTCCATAAAGAGGTTGGAACTTAGCTGTTTTTCATAATTCGCCAGGAGCTTTAAGGGGGTGTTAATGATCCTAACCAATAGTAGATGTTCGTGCGATGTATCCTATAAAAAGATGGACCTTGTTGGAGTGAAGAGCATATTGCCTTCTGATCAACCTGGAGTCTGTGTCATTTCTGCAATACAACAGCGACAGGGATGAGTGTCCACAGGCTAAATATTACAATACTGAAGTAGCCCAGCTATGGAGTGTGGAAACTCTGGTATCTCCAGACACCTGTGGATAGCTCTGTGTTACCTCCAGGTACAGCTCTGCTCCTGCTCTGTGCCTGGACAGACTCTGCAGCTGTGCTCCGGTGCAGATGTGCTTCTTCTGAGGGTCTGAGGCACCCCAGAAGGTGCCTTGGGTGAGAAAATATGTGGGAGATTTAGGGATCAGGAGAAGGTTAGGACGGATATTGGAAAAAATTTCTTCACCAAGGGGTGGCCAAGCATGGAACGGGCTGCCCACAGCAGTGGTGGAGTCACCAGAGAATCAGAACCATGGGATGGTTTGGGTTGGGAGGGAGCTTAAAGTTCATTTCATTCCAACCCCCTGCCATGGACAGGGACCCCTCCCACTGTCCCAGGTTGCTCCAAGCCTGGCCTTGGACACTTCCAGGGATCCAGGGGCAGCCACAGCTTCTCTGGGCACCCTGTGCCAGGGCCTCACCACCTTCACAGACAGGAATTTTTTCCTAATATCCCATCTAAACCTAGTCCCTTTCTGGTTGAAGCCATTCCCCCTTGTCCTGTCTCTCCATCTCTTGTAAGCAGTCCTTTGCCATCTTTTTGCCTCCTTTAGGTCCTGGAAGGCCAAAATGAAGTCATCCCCAGGTTGAACATTCCCATCTTTTCCACCCAGCAGAGCTGCTCCATCCCTCTGATCATCCTGGTGCCTCCTCTGGACCCTCTCCAACATCTCCAGGTCCTTCCTGTGCTGGGAGCAGAGCTGGAGGCAGCCCTGCAGGTGGGGTCTCACCTGAGATGGGCAGAGGGATCCCCCTGGAGGGATGTAAAAGCCATGTGGATGTGGCACTTGGGGACATGGATTAGGGGTGGGCATGGCAGTGCTGAGGGGATAGTTGGGCTGTATGACCTTAGGGCATTGTTCCATGTTAATGATTCCATGATTCCATGATGGCAGAAGGAGGTGTTGAACAGGAGAGGGCAGCTCCTTCTCACCCTGTCACGGTGAACAAAGCACAGTCACACCCACGGCTTCCCAGAAAAACAGTTCCAGGCATTGTTCCACTCCGTGCTGTGGTGTGCTTGACAAGGTGGGGATCAAAGTTTGGACTCGATCCTGTGATTCACCCAGCAGGACGCAGCACCTGGAAGCGACATCAGCCCTGCTCCTCTCAAAGAGCTGACTCAACTCCCACCCCGTTCCCCCAGCTGGAGATGCCACTCTTGTTTGGGATAGACCGGAACATCCTTGCACAACTTTGAAGCCCCATTAATCCTCACTGCAGTGTGTGTGTGTGTGTATGAATAATAGATTTGCCGTGCTAAAACTATCAAAGCTCCTGCAGCAGCTGCTCGGCTCCCTTGGGCAAATATCCTGGAAAGGAGCTGCAGCAGTGGAGCAGATTTGCATGTTTGATGCATTGCTGTGTCTCACTTTCAAAGCAGACAATCTGTTGGCTCTCAGCTCCTTGCACGCCTGTTGAAGCCATGGGGCTGGACTGCAGCACAGTAGAAAGCGTGGATCTT
>WEKY01032029.1:102121-164553 GCA_013390045.1 Picathartes gymnocephalus | reverse complement strand
TTTTTTTTTTTTTAAGAAATCTTTCCCTCCCAGGAGTGCAATTTACATCTTGATTAATCTAAAAGTTTGGGGCTTTTACGCTGAGGGGTACAAGGGGATTTTTGAAGGAGCGTGGGTAAGAGGGAAGAGGAGAGGAAGGCGTGTGTGGAATCGCTTTCATCCTGGAAAATCAGCTGTGCTGGAGGCAAATGCTGTGCCTCAGTGGAGCAGAGACAATTTCAGGTAATTAATGTTCTTCCTTTACCAGCACTGGGAAAATCAGGGGCTTAAGCGGGAGATTTATACAACTTTATGTCAAAGCTTAGAGCAGCTGTGGAAAGGGGCTGATTCATAAGGGAAGGTTCAGAATCTGCACACAGGAGCTCAGCCCTGAGTCAAGGATGCTGGGCTGGAGCTGAGGAGGTTTAAGGCACTTGCTTCCACAGGTACCGAGTTTTTTCCAGCCATTTTTCTTCTCCCGACTCAGACATTCCCCTAAATACCCCACGTTTGGCAAATAGAGGCAGTAAATCCGTCACACCCTCAAATACTGGGGAAGAAAACCTCCACAAACACAAGTAGTCCCCTCACTGACAGCTGTGCAGAAAGAGATTTTTATCATCTCTGTGGACAGCTTGACCAGCCGAGGAAGTTTCATCGTGGAGTTTAGAAAGTAAGAACCGCCAAAAATCAAGCTGACAAAAAACCACTCAAGGACATGAACCCTAATATCAAAAAGTCTCTATGAAGAGGCCTTGCTGTGGCATAAGGACGAGGATTTAGATTGAAGATTAGCAAGATTTTGATCACAAAATCCTCTTTCAACCAGCCTGGCCCACCACAACTCACTGTGGGTGCTTCCATCTGATTTCTTTTCAGAAGAGCCCACCCAGACGCACAACTGCCAGTCCGTGGTGAGGACTTGGCTCTGTTCAAGCGTGAGATGGACTCACCCTTGAACTCTTCTCCCATGTGCAAAGTCTTTGGCCTTACAAAGTCCTTGGACCTACAAAGAATCCTCCAGAAATATCCTGCTAGAAGTGCAAAAAAAGGCAGAAAAAAATTAACAATGAGGTTTCTACACCTTCCCAGATTCGAATACAAACAATTTAATTCCCAGACTCGAATATAAAGAATTTAATTCCCATCTTCCACCTTCTAATGTGCTGTCTGTCCTACATTTGATTATGTGGGATTAGCGTGAGCAGATATTATCTTTAACAGGAGGAGAAAAGGAAAATATTTACTTTTGTGGCTCATGTATCATTAGCTGGAAGACCTATGAAGGTGCCTATTGATATTCAGAGGTGACTCCTCTACTCTTAAAGCAGTCCTGAGTGTGAGAAACCTCCTCCTCCGGGTTGTAGCTCCACTCCCAAGTTGTCTGACCTTTGGATTTGGATTTCTGTGAGTTAAATCAGTGTCACAGCCCGGGGAGTTGTGAGGGTGCCCTGACAGGAGCACAGAGACTCTTTCACTCCTGGTTTTGTGCCTCAAGATCTCCCTGCTCCCCTAAAAAGCAATTTGCACTCCCTTTCCCTGCAACACCTTGGAGCAGCAGGGAGGATTTGGCTCTCCAAGGGCACAGGAGGTGGTTTTGTACAGGGTGAAATCCTACAGGCAGCAGAAAGTTGAACCAAAATACGAGGCAGAGACTTCTTCTCCCCTTTCCCACCTGCAATTTGCAAAGCCACTGCTGGGGGCAGCTAACAAAGCCCAAACAAATCCCAAGTGCCTCCCAAACCAAAGGGTAATTTAATTTCAAATTGATTTGCACTCGCGGTACAAGGCGCTTGATTTCGTACCGCTCAGCAGTAGCAGAAAAATAAAAAGAGCATCTAACACTGATTAACATCTGAGTCATGGCTTGCTGGGTATGTCACACCAGCTGAATTCAACTGTTCCACTGGCACGGGAACTTCCCGATGACATTAAACTTTTCCCGGCGGAATTTGCCACCCCTCCTTCATTTGTGCATCTGGTCCTCGAGCTCGCAGGCTGATTTTGCCGTCTATAAAAGGCACGCTGACTTTCCATCAATAAGATGCACGTTGCTGTTTGACAAGAACAATGTGCTCCAAGAACGGGCTCACAATAGCTCCTATCAATCAAGCGCTCTGCGGAAAATCAAAGATGACAATGAAACCCACAGCATTAAATAACCCACGGTGCTGGAAATTAATCAGGAATCCTGGGTGCTTGAAAAACAAATGTGTTTTTAATAAATTGGATTTGAGCATCACTTAGAAGCCCTGGATTACCAGCTGAGTGGAGGCTGGTTTGATTTGCACTGAAAAACTCCAGGGGAGCTGGTGCCTCTGAATATCCAAGCCATTGATGTCACCGTGAGCCTGCTGGGCTTGGTGACATTTAAGCAATGTGGACACAATTCTTTTTAATACATACAGAATAGATTTTATATATATATAAAAAAAAAACCAACTCAAGGCTCTGATCCTGCTCTCAACTATCCCCAAACAATCCAGGGGTTAATAAGAACCTCTGAGCAGAATTTCAGTAACAGTTCACCCCTGGATGAAAGAGAATGAAGAGAGTGTGACATAAATTGGAGAGGGACTGGGGACAATGGATGGAGGGACAGGACACAGGGAATGGCTTCCCAGTGCCAGAGGGAAGGGATGGATGGGAGATCGGGAAGGAATTCCTGGCTGGGCTGGAATTCCCAGAGAAGCTGTGGCTGCCCCTGGATCCCTGGCAGTGCCCAAGGCCAGGCTGGACATTGGGGCTTGGAGCAACCTGGGACAGTGGGAGGTGTCCCTGCCCATGGGATTGGAACTGGAGGGGCTTTAAGGTCCCTTCCAACCCAAACCATTCCATGATTCCATGATTCTATAAATCTGTGGTTTCACTGACTGTCTGAGTGGAAGCAGCTTGGCTGTGACATGAAAAAGGAGGGGTGAACCTTTTCCAGGAGCAGCAACAAATGTAAACACCAGTATTTTTAAGTGCTCACTACACCTCCTATTAACTCACCCTGAGCAAAGGGACAATGAGTAGTTGCCTTTGTTTTCATTGCTTTTACTTCTTGCCTCACAATTTCCAAAGTCCAAAAAGAAGAAGAGATCATTCCATTATTCTCCACTCCTTTCCTCCATCCTTTCATTCCAAGAAAACCAGAGTATTTCAGAGAGTCCTTTGCTTACCAGACTAACCCCTCTCCCATATTCTTGTTTAAACAAAATACTCTCTCAGGTCAGGGAAACACTGAATGTTATTTCTGGGGTTTGGTTTTTGGAACTAACACCTGTGAGAAGAATTTAATCTACTAAGGAGTAGAGTTTTAACAACACAAACCATAGGAATTTAGCCTGGAATTTGGGGAAGACTTGAGCTCCTTCTCTATTTCACTGAGTGATGTCTCCTCTTAGGCAACTGAAAATGCAGAAGACAGCTGTACCTCAGAATTTTAATTATTTAATTGACAGAAATATGCAGAGAAACAAGAAGTCTATGAAGAGCAGAGTGAGACTTCCCATTCTTTTCTATCCTGAGAACAGGGAGACAAAACTGAGAGGTGACAAATTCAAAGTTGAGGTAGAAGTGTATTTTATCAAAGATTTCTTAATTAAAATCTCACTGCTTCAAAATAATGCTGGGGCTTGGAGACTGGAAAGACTGAAAGCAAAGGTGTGGGTGGTATTTTGTCAAATTAAAACAGGCACATTTTCAAAAGAGCTCAGAGCACACAAAATATTGCCAAGCCTCAAGGTATAAACCCCATCCTGACTCTCGGAGGCTGGGAACAAATTCCTCCCAAGACACAGAGCAGGGAGGCCACCTGGCTGAGCCACCTGGCAGTCAAAAGGCACTGGCTGCCCTCAACAACACCATCAGGAATTACACAGCCACTGCTCTGGTCATCCATGGACGTCCCCACGTGCCTGCCAAAGCCTTCTGATCTGAATAGGAAGCTCCTTCTTTTCCAGGATGAGCATCTCCAGCATCATTAGATGCAGAAATGGGAACATTATCGGAGTCGGTCTCATCAAATTCCCGTTGATTTCAGTGGGAACTATCACTCTAATCCACACAGGATTAGCAGACTTCAAGAAAAGATTTAAAAGCACAAGGCTTGAGTGTTTAAATCCCACTGATCTCAGCCAGAGCTGGGAGCAGATCCAAGGAGAAAGTGCTGAACCCCTCACTTGTGTGGTTTCTTGTCCAGCCCAGCCAATCTCATCCATCCTAGACTCTTCCCTGCAATTAGGCTGATAATTAAGAAATAACAGCATAACATAAATGGAGAGTTGCTGGCTAGCATGGTTAACATCAGGGAAAAATTGAGCAGCAATCTGCAAAGGATGTTACTGCCATTATAAAAATAAAGATCTGTCTCCCCAGCCAATCAATTCAGCAGATATATACCAACAATCAAATTGTTAAAAATGACTTCTATAAATTACCCAGTCTTCCATCTAATGGAGCCAGAAACATCTGTGAGACAATTTAGAGCTGATATAACCGTACGTCGGGAGCGCTTTTTCATCCTGCTGCCTTTCCATTCTCTTCAGAGCTGTTGTACTGTAGCAGACAGCTTTGTTTAAGGCACCCATGTGAAAACAGCCTGGATTTCACACCACGGGTTAGCAGAGTCATTTTGGCAGAAATACTCCAGAATACATGCATTTAATATGGGTGGAATAATTCAATTTCCTCAGTATTATTTCAGCTATGCAGTTACAATCTCCTTAATTCTTCATTAAACCCTCTGGGCTCGGGGGATGTTGCCGGGTTTTTATGATCTGCCATAGTTCTTTCAAATGAATGTGGAAAGACACACAGAGGAGCAGTTCTGATCATGTATTTTTTAGTCAGATATAGTGGAGATTTCAGCTAAATCTGAGCAATTTAGCACCTTGTTTTGGCCAGGGGAGCCCTGGATGGGGCCCAGGTAGAGGCTCTGAGAACCTGGTCTAGTGGAAGATGTCCCTGCCCATGGCAGGGGCTTGGAACGAGATGATTTTTAAAGTCCCTTCCAACCCAAACCGTCCTGTGATTCTGTGGTTCTATGGCTGCTGCCACTTGGGCTTAATCCCAGAAAGGATAAAGGGGTTTGAAGGCGGAATGTTCCTCCATTTGCAGCTTCGTCCTGGCCACGCCCCAGCACAGCCCTCTCCAGCTGGAAGCCACCAAGTGGCACCGCTGGAAGCCACCAAGTGGCACCTCTGTGCCTGCAGGTTCCAAGCAGGGTGTGAGTTTTGGGAAGGGACGGGGTGAAATGAGTGATGTCCATGCTGGCTCCTGGACTGAGTCGTTACTGAAACAAATGAGGAAAATCCTGTTTGGGAAGGGTAGAGACGTTCTCAGGGTGGGGCAGTTTCATGGCCAGGACACCTCAGGCAATCCCGTGAGTTGCAGAAGAGCTGGTGGCCACTCGGGCGGGTTTTCCCAGTCCATGGGAAGTTTGGGCACTGTTGTCCAAGCATCCCTCAGTAACCTTTGGTCTGCATCAGGAACTCAATCCCCAGCTGGCTTCCCAAGGCCCTGCTTCTCCGCGGCTGTCGAACCAGTGCTGGTTTCTGACGCAGACAGCAGAGGAGAGCTCATTTCTCTGTCTGGGCACAATGTGCGACAATCCAGGCTCTGTAAATTAAATCTGGGCTGCAATTTAAGCATAGAGGGATTTGGCAAGACCCAGAGCTGCCAGCAAGCAGACGTTGCCATGATCAGCTCAGTGCAGGGCGGACATGGAATGGGAATAAAGCTGGGAACGCTTGGGTCTAAAATCTCATCTGTGTGCAAATGTGGCCGTTCCTAACTTTTCAAATAGGACGTGCGCAAGTGGGACCTGCTCCTTCTGAAGCTTTGCAACTCTTGTGTTGGTTTAAATTAATTTTGCATCAACCTCACTTTCAAATCTTAAAATTAGCTCCAACTTCCCTGGCTCCCTCTCGTCTGCTCTACAGACATTTCTTCTTCCTTTCATACTTTAATTTCCCTTTCAAAAACACTCTCCCCTCCACAAAGAACACTCTTCTGGATTCTTCTGTGATTCCAGTTATTGTCCCATCTCTTTTCACTTCTTTTATCCATGTGTATCTCTCACATTCATTTTTTCCCCTCTCCATTCACCTTCTTCCACCCAGCATCATCTGTCTCCATGGAAACCACTTTGGAATGGTTCCTACCTGAGCAAGTGGCCAAACCTTGCTTTCTTTTTATCCCCTATTGTGATCCTTCCCTTTGAGTTCTTGCTTTCTCTTGACTTCCATGGCTTGGTGGCATTGTCATCTCTGTGGATATTCCCTGAGTATTTCTCTCTCTGCAGCCATCCCCTTCTTCCTCCCATTTTTCCCTCTATTTTGGAATCCTCGGGGTTTTTGTACCCATCAAATAGTAGTTTCAGTCCAAGGCAGGTTTGAAACTCTCCTGTTCATCAATGGCTTCCAGGGATCTGCCTTCTGTTCTCCAGTCCATCTCTTCTGATTTGCATCTTCCCCCACCTCCCCGAGGTCACAATTTGCGTATTCTTTCATCTGGGGAGCACAAATTAGGTGACATTAATCTGCTTTGCCTGACCTCGCTTCATATTCGGGATCTTGTTTATCCCATCATTCATTTTCACCTTCCACTCATCTGCAGTTGTTTACAGCTTTATCTGAATTTCCACTGGGGCACTCCAGGAGCTGCAGAATTCAGCTCCAGCTTCCCAAAGGAGTCACTTCCCTCTAAACTCCCTCTATTACCTCTGTTAACTAAACACACTTAATAACACCATTCTTCTTCTTGCCTTCTGGCTGATGAAACTAAAGATCATGTTTGACTTCTCTTTTTTCCCCTTTCCTACTGAATAGTGCAAAAACCCACCCCTCCCTTATTTGTCCTGACAGCTAAATTACCTTCCCACCTTCCCTAAATCAATATGCCACTGTCTATCTCTGCTTCATCAATCCCTAAAATGTGGCTCTCGTGGCACTGACGACAAGGCACTGCTACTCCTGGAGCCACGTACCTTGAGATACACAATGGATGCTGAGCGACTCCTGAGGCCCTGGCACGGGTTTTCCAGCGAAGCTGTGGCTGCCCCATCCCTGGAAGCTTCCAAGGCCAGGTTGGATGGGGTTTGGAGCACCCTGGGATAGTGGGAGGTGTCCCTGCCCATGGCGGGGGGTGCCACTGGATGACCTTGAAGGTTTTTTCCAACCCAAACCATTCTGAGATTCCATGATTAATGACTCATAAACATCCCAATCTGTGTCCTGTTTTCCCCAGACTCTCCAGGCATGCTGAGATGCCTCCTGAGGAGGGCAGAGTTCACAGAGCAGGTAAATAAATGCTTGATTTTCTTCTTAATTGCTTGGTATCCTCAGCCAGGGAAAACCCATCCCGTAGTGGACTGATTCCATGGCGAGGTGCATCTATTTTGGGCAAGGTCCACCTCTTTTGTGCCAAACTCTCTGTACCTTGTTTTCTGACTGGGAGAGTGACAAATAGCAGCAATGATTCCAAATGTCAACTGGCAGAGAGCCCTTGCTCCTACACACCCTCAGAACCGACACAGTCGCTTATCCCCGAGCGTAGGAGGTGTTCCATCCTTCATTCCACCTGCTCCCTGTCATTCCCAGCTCGCAATTTGCTGCTTCCACAAGTGGGCAATTGAAATAATGACGATGTAACCACGACAATCTCCCCTGGGCACCGTTTGAACCTGAAATTCCGACTTTTCCCACATGTCTGCCCATCCAAGCTGCATTTCTTGGACCAGCTGGAGCAGATCCAGGGTGTCAGTGGGATCCTGTGGCCATCAGGCCAGCACAGCAGGGCATGGACATGCTTGAGATGCCCAGCAAAGCAGCAGGGGCACCATGCTTGAACTTCCCTTTGCATTTCAGCAGCAACCAAGCAGTTCGGACACCCAGAATGATGACAGTGGGATAATGACCTGGATGGGATGGGGAGAGGGAGGAGGAAGACCCGCAGTGCTCCTGCTTCTTGCATTGGTACTGAGCCAGGGAATGCTGATTTAGAGATCATATTTGATAGTGCTGCATGGCCCATTGATGTGAGTATTTACACTTTATTTCCTTATGGAGCCAGGCTGGGAGAGCTGGGAGTGCCCAGCCTGGAGAAGGGAAGGGTCTGAGGACATCTTAGAGCCCCTTCCAGTGACTAAAGGGGGCTTCTGAAAAGGAGGCAGAGGGACATTTTATACAGGCAGATATTGCCAGGACAAGGGGAGTGGTTTTAAACTGTCAGAGAGCAGGGTTAGATTCCACATTAGGAATAAATTCTTTACTCAGAGCATGGTCAAGCACTAGAACAGGGTGCCCAGAGAAGCTGTGGCTGCCCCTGGATCCCTGGAAGTGTCCAAGGCCAGGCTGGATGGGGCATCCTGGGACAGTGCAAGGTGTCCCTGCTCAGGCAGGGGTTGGAATGGGATGAGCTTTAAGGTCCCTTCCCATTCAATTTTTTTTTTGTGGTTCTCTGGTTTGCATTGGCTGGTTTGTCTCTACAGACAATGGAGAGAGACCGGAGCTGCTCCAGGGGCATTGCTGAGCAGAAGAATGAGACAGGTGAAACAGGGAGCTTCTCCTGCCCAGGAGAAACCAAAGATCAACTCCCCATCTTGTCTGGTTTAATGTGGAGATGCAGACCCCTCACAAGGAATCTTCGTTGATCCCACAGCCATTCTGAGCCTGGTCTAACTGGAGACGTGTCTGCGTGCAAAGCTGAGCCCTCCAGGGTGGGATGAAGCACTTTCTGCCGTAACCTGTCATGTTAAACACCCGCGGAACCCAGGCTGGTGTGATCCAGCCCAGCAGAATGTGTCACCCTCGTGTTACACGCTGGGAACACGTGCAACATGTCAGGGCACTTAGTCAGGCGAGGCAGTGATATAAATAAAATAAAACTCAGCTGTTCTCTTAGCATCTATTTCATTTTTCCATTTGCAGTCACGACTGGGGAGTAACTCATTCAGTCAGAACATCCCCAGCATGGATTTAGCACTGCTGCTCAATTCCACGTTGTGCTACTGTGGAAAGTAAAGTTACATAATTCTTACTTACACTTACCTGCTGCACTTACCTAGTGTGTCCGTTCCCTTTGTGCCCTCCCCAACACCTACATGTCACACTTACCTGATGTACCTGTCTTTTTACACACTCACACACCTGTGATTGTTAAACCAACCCCAATAAGGACCCATATTAGAATTGTTATGTCACCCCGGTTTGTTAATAAGGCTGTGGTTGTAATTGCTGTATTTGTTAAAATGCTTGCTGACAACTACAGTTATTTCAATTGAATTGAATGGCTCAAGATGGCGCTGGCCAAGGGTGCTCTGGAACTTTCTACCAAAGACTTTTATTAAACATAAGCCACGCCCCTTGGCTCCTGAACCAATAGCAGACCAGAATTCAAAACTGACCAATCCGCAGGCGGATTGAAAAACGCACCAATCAGACTGAGCCTGGCCTCTATAAAAAGAGGCCCCTGAGCCCTGCTCGGGGTCTTCTGGACCAGCTCTTGAGAGAAGAAGGAAGATCCTGCCCTGGAAGGAGCCTTCGCCAGGACAGCGCTTCTCCTCCTCCGGACGCCTGGGACAGCTGGCTGCTCTGGTGTGCTGTGCCATCCCCCCAACGAGCCACCCCCTTAATAAAGCTGAAGTGTACTAAGAGCTGAAGTCCTTGCCTATTTCTGACACTACCACCGCTTGCTTTCAAACCCCAGAATGACAACACCAAGTGAAATCACCTTTGGGAAGAAAAGACAAATGAAGCATTTCCTGGACAGAGGAACACATCACATCAAGAACCTCAGGTCTGCATCAAACGCACCACGACAATTCCCATTCAGAAAACATCCCAGTGGTTCTGTTACTCCAATTTACACCGTGAATTGCGGATTTGCTTCCAGATGAAATGGATCTCAATTGCCAGGTCTCTGTTTTCAAGCAGCCGCAGGAAAAAGGGGAAAATTGGGTCATTTCTCTGCAAAAAAAATATAGTCAGGGAGGCCTGCCCTCTTCCTGCATTTAAAGACCTGAATTTTACTAATTCATAGACAGGAATGTAAGAAAAAATACTCCAGCTCACCCCAAAAGTGTATCTTGTTCAGTGTCCTGCTGAAATACCCAAACAGACTGGCTTGGTGTGCTCTCCCAGCCTCCAGAAATTTGTGGATAATGAATTTTGGAAGTCTGAATTGCCATCTTAGTGTTTAATAACCTTTGGGGGGTTTATCTGCTCACACTTCTCTGAGCTGCTGGGGAATTTCAGCACCCACCTCTTGCAGCAGGGAGGGTGAGGCCTTTCCTTCTCTGCTCTGGATGTTACCTCCTCATTTCGCTCCCGTTCCCTTAATTCTTGGCTTAAAAAGTCAGTGAACAACTGTTTCTAATTCACTTTCTCCATGACCTTAATATTTTTACAGATGTCTAACACAATTCTCCCTTTCCTCTTATTTTTTCCCCATTTCCTCATACACAGAGCCCATGGAGCCTCTATGACCATTCCTGCTGTGGGAGCCATCCCATTCCTTCTCAACCTTCCCACAACCTTTTCCAGCTCCACTTTATCCTTCCCAAGACCAGGAATCCAGTGTTACACTCAGTGTTCACGGCACGCACAAAAACCAAGGAAATATTGGCAAAATCACAGCTGTGTTGAGCTGCTGTGGCTGCCCAAGGATATGAAGGAGAGGGAATGGTGATAAATTGATCAGGAAAATAAAGCTGGAAAACACAGATAAGGGCTGAGGGCCCTCAGCTTCTCTGAGGATCATGAAAAATCATAAAGAAGCAGCTAAGCATCCCAAAATTTGTTTCCTAGGGAGGAATCAGTAGTCCTGATTAAGGACATTGCCTTGCCAGGCCTCATACAGACATTTAGTGTAAATTAGGATGTCCCTGGTGATATTGCAGAAGGCAGGAAAACCGTCAGCACCTGGTCATTCATTTGCCAAATGTTCAGGGATTAGCAGAGGTTAAACAGACTCCATAAATGTCAGATGTCGACAGCACCACGTTCAGCAATAATAAACTCGAAGCAGAAGAAAGTTCCCTTAAAATACCAACCTTTCACCCAGCAGGGCTCACTTCAGGCTTTAAAAAGATGCTGCACGTTAGTGGCCCATAAATAATGGTAATGAAAAGGTCAAGCAACCTGTTAGGGAAATCTTACTGCTGGGTGAATGAGCTTGGAAAGTCACAGCTGGGATGAAAATCCAGTGTTGCAGCCCTGGTTCTTTTGTGTCCAGCCTGTCCTAATTCACAGAGCTAAACCCTGGCCTTGCTCTGAAATGATCTTGAAGTTGCTGTGACTGCACCACGTGTCAGAGTTGGGTCAGGCTAAACTTTCAACCCATTTTTCCTGACGTGGTCAGCAATGTCTTTCAGAAGAAAGTTATGCTATTGAAAATATCTTCTTCTTTTACAGGAAATTTTTCAAAAAGGTTTTAAACAAGTATTTTATCTGGAGGCAAAAAAAAAAAAAAAACCAACAAAAACCAAAAAAAAACCCCAAAAAACAAACAGCCAAGAAAGAAAAAAAATAAAAGAAAGGTAGTAAGGAGGATGGAAGGTCAGGCTCTGCTCCCAGGGAACAGGGAAAAGAGGAGGGGGAATGGCCTCAGGCTGGGCCAGGGGAGGCTTAGTGTGGATATTGGGAAAATTCTTTCATGGAAAGGGCTGCCCAGCCCTGGCACAGCTGCCCAGGGCAATGGTGGAGTCCCCTCCCTGAAAGTGTTCAAAAAATGTGTGGGTCTGGCGCTTGAGGACATGATTTAATGCTGATCACGGTGTTGGGTTGACAGTTGGACTCAGTGATCCCATAGCTCTTTTCCAACCTTACTAATTCTATGATTCTATGAATAAAAATACATTACTCAATACAGGTGACCCAATATATTTTTTCCCAATGCTGCCAGAAAGCGGCATCTCTTTTTTTTTTCTCTCCTCTCTCCCTGTGTTTCCAAACACTGAATATCTCCGGGAAAACAAGAAAAAGCTCAGAATTTACAGCAGGTTTTTTATTTTCTTTATTGCAATAAAGATTAGGTAGGTCAGCGCTGTGCTGCTCAAAAGTTTATTTACTTCCCACTGTGATTTCTCCTTGAAAGAGTAAGGGCAGAGTAACCTTTGGATCTTCAAAAGCTCTGTGATTACTCCAGGAGAAATTTGTGTATTGTTGGGTTGGCAGCGAGCGTTCGATGCCGCCAGAGATTCCCATTAATAGCTCAGGTGAGCCGAGAGGAGCCACAGCTCTTTGGATGTTTCTATCCTGCATCTCATTAATTAATCTACTCCAGCCAGCTCTTCCTGATCCATTGTACATTCCCTGCTTATGCAGCCTTATCGACCTGACCCTGGGGAAAATCAATTCTTGTAATCTACCTTATTACATTTAAATATATGTACAGAACTTGATACAGTACAACAGCAGCGGGGCCTGGGAGAGGCAGGGAAAAAAAGTCTGGGAAGGGGGAGGAAAAGCCCTGCAGGTCTGCCCCAATTTAGGGTTTTTCCAAGTTCAGGCCATGAAAAACTGAGAACAAGGACTTAGGGGAAGGGGTCACATTTATCTCAGGTGAGGGCAAGCACAACCTGGGACAAAAATTCCCAGAAATCCACCGTCATGTTCCCAAGGCTGCCAGAGCTCCAGGAGTGTTTGGACAGTGCTCTCAGGGATGCACAGGGTGGGATTTTTGGGGATGTCCTGGGCAGGGACAGAAGCTGGATCCTTGTTGATCCCTTCTAACTCAGTGTATTCCATGAAAAGCCCTTAGAGTTCATGCTTTTAACTCTGGATTTCCCTGCAATTTTAGCCAAAATACAAAATCTTTAAAAGCAAACCCATTTTTCTTTCTCAGTCCAATAAAAAAGCACATCATTATCCTTCTTTTGTCGTTATTAAATCTGTTTTCATATTTAAGTAGAACTTGATAGATAAGGTGACCTGAATTTCCACAGAGGTTGTTGCCCAGAGAAACTGTGGCTGCCCCTGGATCCCTGGAGGCGTCCAAGGCCAGGCTGGATGGGGCTTGAAGCACCCTGGGACAGTGGAAGGTGTCCCTCCCCATGGCAGGGGGTGGCACTGGATGATCTTTCAGGTCCCTTCCCACCCAAACCATTCCATGATTCCGTGATTAGGCTGACAAAAAAATATAAAAGGCCAAAAAAAAAATGACCTGGGGATGTAAAGGATTCTCTTTGATTCCTGGGAAAACCGTGGTGGGATTCTTCTTGTAACATATCCTTGGGGACAAGAAGGAGAATAAATAATCAGGAAGGGTTAGCATGGATTTGCCAAGCATAAATCATTCCTGACTAGTTTAACCAGGCTCTTCGTGGTGATGTTCTGTGGGAGGGCTGGAGAGAGTGGACACTGGAGCAGGAGAGGTTCAGATGGGAAATGACAAATTTTGATATGAGACAGGTCAGGTATTGGAAGAAGTTTCCCAGCAAGGCTTCGGTCACTGCTGTCCAGGACAAAAGGATGATGTGTGGATAAATGAAAGTAGGAATTACATCCAAAAGGGAGATGATTGATTCAATTTTCTTTATTTTGACTTCCAGTAAGTGAGAGGAGAAGCAGAACAGACCCATCAAGGAATCAGAAGTTGATGTGCAGACACCACAAACCCCCTCCAAAGACAGAGGCTGGGTACACTGAGGCTGATTTGTAGAACAGATGGAGCTGTTGAAATGAGCTGAAATTTTGTTGAAAAGAAGTGAAGGCCTTTAAACGTGGCCAATAAAAGCCCTGGGGATTATCTATCTAAGGAAAGGCAGCATAGAGTGCTCATGCCTGGTGTTGTCCCATTTTTACTACGTGTTCACTTGAGATGGAAAATGGATGAGTTTGCCCCATCAAGCTGAATCCAGAAAAGCTTTCCTGTGAGCCAGAACAACCCAGGAACGCACAGAAACGGGTGCAAGTGCACCAAAAAGAACGTGAAAGCGCCACTTTCTAATGGGAATCTGCACAGCCTTCTCCTTTTTGCCCCTCTCCTTTGTGTTTTTTCTTCTTAAGCCGACTTTAGAGAGAAGGGACAGGAGGATGTAAAGCCTTGCTCTGGCTGCCTTCCCTCTGACAACAGAGGCAATGACAAATCCGAGATGCTGCCAGCCCTCCTTCAAGGGCTGGATTGATGTCCCTGCCTCGTGCTCAGGCCCAGCTGGGAGAAGGGGAATTAGGCCTTGTCTTTCAATTACTGCTGTTTTGCTCAGGGCCGCGCATTGAAGCCTCCCAGCGGAGAAGTCCCTCTTACCGCTTATAATCTCTGGATTGTATTTGAAAATAAAGCTTTTAATTAAAACTGGCATTTCTCAGCTTCCCACTGGCAGCCAACATCTGCCTGAGAAGGAATATCTTTTGTGACACTGGCGGAACAGAAGCGCAGTGTTAAAGAGAGTAAATAATTCCCCCCTCTCCTGCCAGCAGGCGAGACGTGCCAGACGAGCTCCTCCACACTTCGGGCCATGAAAGACCCCTCGGCATTTCCCAGCAGCCAGGGGGTTAATCCAGTGACCTGGCTGGATTCCAGCTCGAGTGATCTCTGTCCCAAATCCCCCACCCCGCAGTTCCAAAGTGATATAATCCCCTGCCCTTGTTCTGTCATGATAGAATCGGAGAAGCGCGGAATATCCGAGTTGGAAGGGCCCACAAGGATCATCCAGTCCAGCTCCTGGCTCTGCACAGACACCCCAACAATCCCGCCCTGTGCATCCCCCAGAGCATTGTCCAAATGCTCCCGGAGCAGCCTTGGGAATGTGCCATTGCCTGGGGAGCTGTTCCAGTGCCCATCACCCTCTGGGGGAAGAACTTTTCCCCTAAAATCCAACCTGACACAGTTCCACGGGAGCTGTTCATGCACGGAGTTAGGCAGACCTCGGTTGGCTCATGCACAACAGCCTTTCCCAGGTGGGCTCTTGCCCAAAATAATGCCGAGGCGTCTTTGCCCAGCTCCAAGATACTGCCCCTGCTCTGAAGACAAACCCTGTGAAAAATGTCACCCCCAAAGCAATATTTTGGCAGAGTTTTCAGCAGCTGACAGGGACCATTTCAAATTCTGCAACCTCGGTAATACCACAACGCTGCCTGCATTATCTCACTTAATTAACACCCAAGGATGAAGAGAGGCTTAACAATTTTGGCAAAGTTCTTTAAGGACTTGAACTGCACAACGACACAATTGAATCCTCCTCTGACATCTTTTAAATGCGATATGAATCTCTTTGTGTTCCAAGTGAGGATCTTGACATGTAAGTTAATTTTATTATGCCTCTCCTGAGGGCAAGGGTTTTTCCTCTGCTCACAGTTGCAGATTCTGATGTGGGGTAATCTTCTCTCGTCCTCCTCCCTGCACTTCAGGCTCTTTATGTACCAAATCTGTCATGTTCAGCATAATCCTGGTGAAGGAGAGGGCAGATGGAAAGAGACAATATCTCTGATAGTCACATTAGAGGTCTGTGTTCTGATTTTTACAAGTTCCACGATATTCTAGAATTCCATCAACCAAAAAAAAAAAAATGAAAGAAAAAAACCCCAAACCCAGGTGGGAAATGGTGATGATACAACACCAGTCGATAAAAATCAACATCAATTATCCTCCAGCACTGGCAACCCTGGAGTCATGAAAATCAAGGAAAAACAATAAATAGAAAACAAATGTGGTCTCAGGAGTTTGTTCATAAATTTCCATGGCAATAGCGCTGCATGTTCCCAAACCTGAGGTAGCCTCAAATCAGATATTAAAGCTCAGAATCATCTCTGCTAATGCACCATTTCTGTCTGATACAACTGACATTACCCTGTAAATACTTTATGGTTTTAGCAGCTTTTCCCCTCCTATCATTAAATATTTAACGGTTTTAAATTACGGTTTGGTTGTTTTGGTGTAGCTCTTTGGGCCATGGACTGAACTGTGAAGGTGAGAGGAAACTGTTTATCAGTTACACATCGAGGAAGGACATTTTGTGTTTCCATCTCCAATCCCTGTTATCACACAACCTCTTAGATCAAGGTTGTGGCTGCCCCTGGATCCCTGGAAGTGCCCAAGGCCAGGCTGGATGGGGCTTGGAGCAGCCTGGGACAGTGGGAGGTGTCCCTGCCCGTGCCAGGGAGTGGCACTGGATGGGCTTTCAGGTCCCTTCAACCCAAACCTTTCCACGAATCTGTGATTTAACTTTTCCATCTCTTCTGGTGACACTTCCTACTGAGTGGACACACCTGCAAAAGAGAAAATGTTCCTCCAAATTCAACCATGGCAAAACATGGCCTGTGGTCTATTTTGGGATAAACCTGACCAAAAAAAAAAGAAAAAAAAAAAGAAGTCTGGTTTGGGCACTTCCCACAAGGAGTCAGTTGAGAGAAAGAAGAATAAGAAGAATTACATTATCCACAGGATCTTTTGAAAAATCTCACCCTTAAAGCATTTTAGGCCCTGGAATAACAAACGTGACTGAAGTGGACATTTCCCTGTGGGATGTGAGGCCTCAGGCCTTGGCTGTCTTTCAGGGAGGGTCATTTAATTAATCCAGCCCCGTTCTGCTGCCATCAGGATGTTCTGCCTCCAGAGCAGGGCCCTGCCACTGCTGCTTTGTTCCTGTGCTGGACAGCCATTAAAAGATAAGAACTGCAGTCCAAATTTGTATAAAGATCTGAATAGACAGGGTCCAAGTTGCATGAAAGAAAGGAAAGCACAATCAGCATTTGTGCCGCTGAAGAAAAGCAGTCGCGGGCTCTGAATCTTTGCACAGGCTCGGTCATCTGTGGATGTGATGCTTCTGCAAGTTCTCTGATTGACTGGCAGTGAAAACCAGAGCTGAGGACTGGCCTGGACCTGCTTTGTGAGGCGGAAAATGAATGTTGGAGTAAAACTTGTCAAATACTTTGGTTACAAGGGAGTAGGAACAAATCACTGTTACATTTCTTCCTATTTACAGGTAGAAAATCTCTGCAAAACTCCCTGCAGTAAAGATGTCCTTACAAGACTCACTGCAAAATGAACAGAGACCTGAAACAGATCTTGGATCTTCATCCAAATTTACATTTTATACTTTAAAATTGAATCTCCAGATCCAAACCTGCCAGTGCTTCAGAGTCTGGGCTGAAAGTGCAGCCTGGTAAGTGGGATTTTGTCCCTCCCTTGCAGAAGTCTGTGGACTGATCCAGCACCAAAAGGGCTCAGGTCTCAGGACAGCTCTGGACTTGCTGAGCTGGGTGTCCTTGTGACCACAAATGTCCCCTGAACAAGGGCCTTGTGCCTGAGCTCAGCACTGGGGACACCCCCATGGCCACTGCCCAGTGAAACCCAGCCCAGAGTGGGGACAGAGGGATGGACAAACCCCAGGGGTCACCCAGGAGTGAGAAGAAGAAACCCCCCCATGGACATCACACCCCTGACAGGGAAGAGCTCAGGGTGGTGGCCTCCCTGCACACCCAGAATTTGGAAGGAGAACAGGGTACTCAGCATTTTTGTTATCTTAGGGCTGAGATCTCAGGAAGCTCTGTCCCTTTTCCCTTGGAGAATAATTCCCAGCTCTGATTTGGATTTGGATTTTGCCAGGTACAGATCAAGGGTATCTCAGAGCATCTGTCTTTGGCTCGGCTGAATCAGGAATATCAGACCCTCACCTTGCTGAGCAGAATTTTCTACTATAGGCAGGAGTGTTATTAAGAAAATGTTCACCTCCTGATATTCCCAAGGGAATGAAACACCTCTCTCACCTCTCTCACATCTCAGCAGCCCCGCAGGCTGCATAGATGCAGGAATTTTACTGCCCTTGGGAACAATCCTTCCCTGAGAACAAAACCCAACAAACTGTAATTTGGCAGCCAATGTCATCTCCAGCATAATCAAGTACTGACTTAATTAGAAACCCTTTTAAGTGATGCATTGGGAGAAAAACGCTTTTTTTTCAAAGTATTCCTCATTTGTAATTATTATTTCACTTGTGAATCTTTCACACTCCATTGAAAATGCCATATGGAAAACAAATTAGTTTGCTACAGTGACTAATGTTTATTGCCACTGCTGCTCTGAAGTTTTGGGCCAAGTTTTTAAATCATCACTCCTTTCTCTGGCAAAAGTGCTGGAGAAATTGGTGTGGATGAGCAAAGTGTGGAGAGGAGTAGGAGCAAGACCCCAGGGAACATCAGCAGGTCCCACCTGGGCACTGAGAGTAATCCCGGAAATTCTTTATTTCAGCAGCCTAAAAACGTTGGATGTGTTAAATAGGAGAGAACTGCAATGCTGCTGCTTTCTCTGAGAGAGGGATGATATTCCTGGGATGCTGGTTTTGGGAAGGTTATTCTGAGCTGCACGGCCGTGCAAGGCATTTGCACCTTTCTTTAGCTCAGTCTCTCCGCTTGGAATAATATAATAAATATGAGATATATAACATATCATAGCATAACATAACATAATATATAATATAATATAATATAATATAATATAATATAATATAATATAATATAATATAATATAATATAATATAATATAATATATATTTATCAAGCTAAAATANTATAATATAATATATAATATATAGTATAATATAATATAATATATAGTATAATATAATATAATATATAGTATAATATAATATAATGCATTTTGCTTGTGCTGCACCTGTCATTCCAGGCTCAGTATCTCCGTTTCACTGGGCTCTCCCCTGATCCTTCAGGATAACACAGGGTGCTTTTTTTCCCTCACATTATTCTTCCCCTTCATTTAAGTGTAGGCATTGCTTTTACAGCACAGTGACTTCCAGGGCTGTCCTGCTTCCCCTTTTTGAAGCCTGGCCACAAGCTGGACTCTCTCCCACCTTCTGCTGCATTTTCCATGCGCTCTGTCCTGTTTCCAAAAAGCCAGGAGTACAAGAAGCTCCTTTGTCGGGAATGTTTTGCCTTGCACTGCTCACTCACTCAGGTAGAAGTCACTGGCTCTCCTTCCAGCCACGTCCAGTTTATTGGAATAACCATAAAAGATGGGATTTCACTTTTCCTTTCAAATTCTTCCCGTGGAGTTGGAAGGGACCATCTGGATCCGAGCGTGCAAAGCCGGCGAGAGTTTTTTGGCTCCCGTGCTCTGGGAATTTAATGGAAGTTCTGATCAAAGTTTCCATGGCATAGTCCTGCATGAGCAAGCTCTGTTCCTGATGCCATATGGAATTCCCACTGGAGAGGTGGCATCTGGAGGATGTGTGTTAATAAAAATGAGGATTGGGAATGTGGCTTAAGTGAAACAACTTTATCATCCAAAGGCAAGAGAACAAAGTCTTGGAGAGTGTGGGAGTTTCTCAGGGCTAAGGACTCCAGGGTTTGGACTGTTTGTATCATCATTAGGTATTATTTATTACTAATAATATATTAATCACTGCTTGGAGGACAGGACAGTTGGCAGCAGTGACTCTATTAGCCAAAATTATGAGTGTTTCAAAACACCATCTGTTGCTGGTTATCTCGAAGCCACGAAAATAGAAAACCAATTTACATACTGGATTCTGCTGAGGACACACTGCTGGGCACAGGCTCCGTGATTGAGAAGGAAATTGCTCCTTGCTGTTCCCATCCGTGTCTGTCTGGACCTCCTGCCTCCCTCTTCCAATGGATTCCGATGCTCTTGTCAGCTTCTGCATCTCTGCACTGTGGAATCATTTATTTATTAACCCTAGATAGAAATATAGGACAAAAATCTTCCCAGTTATCACAGGTGACCACATCATCTGGAGGGAAAAGCACTCTGCTGCTCTTACCTCAGAAATCTTCGGAATAAAAGTAAATATATATATTTAAGCTTCCCATTCAGGACTAAAAGCCTGCATTAAAAACATACAGGACACAACACACGTCCTTTAACAGGAAACACTGTTAATGTGGCAAAGTAAAGCACTTGAAAATTAGGGAATGCCAGATTGATTGTTGCCATGGAGAAGTCCTTGCGAGCATTAATCACTGCCTGGAGAGCTGAGATAGAAGAGTGTGCGGAAAATAAAAGTGTGGGGCCACACACGGCCCCAGGATACGGAAACAAACCCTCCCGTGGCTGCTGATCAGACCCACCCCGTTATCCCAGCACAGAAGGGACCTGTTCTGCAGGAGGAATCTTTGGGGGATCAGGTGTTTATCATTCCTCCAGCACAGACACAGCAAGGGGTCAGCAAATGGTCCCCTGTAGGGTCAGGATGGAGCTGGAAATAAACGTGGAGCAGGGATGGGATCAGGGTGGGCATCACACCAGATGTCCAGGATGCTCCACAGGGTCCATCTCCTCAGAGTGTAAACCCTGAGGAACTCCCAGCTCTGCCAGGGGTTGTGTGACCTCGAGCCAGATACCCTCCTGCCTCACTTTTTGTACCTGTAAAATAGGGATAAAGGTGCTTCACTTTCCAAATGCCTCTGTGAGTGAAATGTTATTCAATATCAAATTATCAATTTATACATTACATATTACATATTATATGGCTGCATTTCTCAATGTAAATGAAAGCCTTTTGAAACTATAATTGTAGAAGCACAGAATGGGTTGGGTTGGAAGGGACTTTAAAATTCATTTCATTCCACCCCCTGCCATGGGCAGGGACACCTCCCACTGTCCCAGGGTGCTCCAAGCCCTGTCCAGCCTGGCCTTGGACACTTCCAGGGCTCCAGGGGCAGCCACAGCTCCTCCAGGAATTCTATTCCAGCCCCTCCCCACTCTCCCAGCCAGGAATTCCTTCCCAAGATCCCATCCATCCCTGTCCTCTGGCAGTGGGAAGCCGTTCCCCTTGTCCTATCATTATCTACCTGTGTCAAATGTCCCTCTCTATCTCTTTTCATAAATCCCTTTTAGGCACTGAAAGGGGCTCTGAGGTCTCCCCAGAGCTTTTTCTTCTCCAGGTGAACATTCCCAGCTCTCCCATCTCTTGGAGGATCTCTGTGGCCTCCTCTGGACTTGCTGCAACAGATCCATGTCCAAGAGGCCCCAGACCTGGACACAGCCCCCCAGGGGAGGTCGAAAAACTGCATTTTGGATGCCTGTCTTTGTTTCCCTCTCCCTGCTTTGTTACTTCTTCCCCATTCCAGCTGATTAAAAAAGATCCGTCTCTTCCACTGCCCTTTGATGTGAGCATTGGCTGCCCTTTACTCACCACTCAGGTTTAATATTCCCAAATTTTATTAACCAGTTATTTACAAACTGCCAAATCAAACAGATTAGCAAGCAAGACCGAAAACAAGACAAAAGATCCTGTGTTAGTGTCTGACTGAGTAAATAATCTGCTTGGGTCATGCATAATTAATCAGTTTGCTGTTCCACCAGTCCTGATCATCCTGGCAAATAACACACAACTCTGGGTTTTGCTTGGGTTGCCTCTGATGCACACACAAGCAGTTGACTGCATGATTTCTTCCAGAAAGGAAAAGAGCAAATTTCACAGAACAAACCTCTGGAGACACAGGCGAGCTCCCCACATAAACCTGGGAGCACTGGGCCGTGTGAGTGGAACATCAGAGATAAAAACCTTGCCCAAAAGGGCATCGAACACCTGCAGAAGCATGGCATGATCCAGCTTTCCTCAGTACATGGCCACAGCAGCTGCTGTGGACAGAAATATTCATTTTAAGTTGGTTTGTTGTATATTAATAAGAATCTGATTAGGAGAGTAAATTAGGAATATTTTTAGTTTAAATCTATTAGATCTGTTGAGGTACCAGCAAAGGCAAGAGGGTGCCAAAGGAAAGGACAACCAATGTTCTTTTCCACTTTCATTTCCATAATCCTTTTTTATGCTGTTTTCCCGTTTTAAGCTCATCATGGAAGGGCTACTGTTCCCTCCCTGTCAGAGTGAGGCAAACTCAGCCACGGAGCAGAGATTTCATCCAGCTCACTGGAAGCTCTGGCCTCGCTGGAAGGAATTGTACTGGACCAAAACCGGTGTGACAGGATGCTTTGAGGTATCTGAGGCTCAGCCAGCTTCTATTTCTGGGAATAACAGAATTCCAGGATGGTTTGGGTTGAAAGGACCTTAAAGCCCATCCAGTGCTACCCCTGCCATGGGCAGGGACACCTCCCACTATCCCAGGCTGCTCCAAGCCCCGTCCAGCCTGGCCTTGGACACTTCCAGGGGCAGCCACAGCTTCTCTGGGCACCCTGTGCCAGTGTCACCACCTTCACAGTAAACAGTTTCTTCCTAAAATCACAACTTCAGCAGACTGAGGTTTCTGACAGCAGCAGTAAGACAGGACAGTTCCCCTAAGTCCCCCTGCTGTTCCCACAGGACGTCCCCAACCCCATGTGAGCAGACACCTGAGTTTTCAGAGCAGTGCAAGAGTCTGTTCCTCATCTCGATCTTCCACGTGCCCACAATATGCAGGTTAATTGATGATTTTGAAATGGTTGGCAGCTACAGGGACAGGATTTTTAACACCAGTGGAGGTGACCAGTTAAATTCACTTTGCCCTCCTGCCAACATTCCTGAAGAGGAGCCTGCTCCAGGCACCCAGGGAGGACACAGAGGATTCACTTTTCCTTCAGGTTTGTCCCAAATCCTTGCAAATCTGTCTTATAAAATGAATTTCTCCTCCTTCAACACCCACCCTCTGTTACACTTCTTTCTGTGAGGTTGAAAAGCTCCAGTATTTTCTCCCTGTGGAAGTGTTTCAGCTCTGTAATCAAATAACCCATCAGTCATCTTTCAGTGAAGGCAGAAGCACTGAACTCCCTGACTCTCTGTCAGGCTTTATTTCCACCACTGAGTTGTTTCCTGGGCTCGTATCCACACTGCACCAGCCTCTGGAATACATTTTTGGGGCAGAATGTCATCGCTGGTGTCCCTCATGCTGCATTCAGAGGGAAATTCTCCTCCTTCAATTAGTCACTGCTCTCCTCAATTGTTTAATCTCCTCTTTAATTATGATGGCACTTTTAACAACGGAGCTGTCAGCCCGTTGGAAAATTTACCATTGGAAAAGCAAACAGTGCCAGTGGAGTAACCTGGATGGCAAACAGAGGACTTTTCCCTGCTGATTCCCACAGACTGTGTCTTGTTTAAAGCTCCTATAATGAGCTAAAGGAAATACAGGCACATTTCAATTAAAGAACCACGATCTCCCTGGGGAAAGCTCTCCAAGAAAATTGTGCAAAGAAACAATCTGACTGCTCTCCATTTCGGGTTTGTATATGTGGAATTAAGGTCTCTTGAAGAATAAAATATATCTTGCATTAGGGCAATGTGGAGCAAAGTGATGCTGATCCATTTTCCTCTAATAAAGTTTAGGCCACTGGATTTAACCAAGGGTTTAACTTTCCCCCAAAGATCAAGCCTAAGATTGAGGTTTGAATTTCCCTGTGGAAACGGCAGGTTTTCAATGAATGAATATCCAGGACTGCTAAGAATTGCTTTTTTCTTTTGAACAGTAAACTACCAAAAACTCTGAAGAATTTTGCATGAACCCTACTCCAATTTTAAGCTGTATCCTACACAATTTTTTAGTTGCATCCCACACCATTTTTAAGTTTCCTGCTTAGGTTATGAGCTGCTGTTTTACACTATATTGGATGTTGGACAGGCTGGACAAGGTGTATTATAGAAAAAAAGCCTATTTTAGTAACAGTGGAGGTGATGCCCCAACATGGGATGATTCCTCTCATGTCTGCTGGAAGAACTGGGAATAGGATTCAGGACAAGAGCAGTGTGGAAGCAGAAGGATCCCCTCATCCTACTATTAAATAAAGAGACAAGGCACAGAAAGTTTAATTACAGGAGGGTGAAGACTGTTAGTATTTGTATCCAAGCAAGTTTTTGTATCCTGATTTTTTCAGACCCCCTCTCCTGTATTACTGGGGGACAGTAAACACTTCCCCATCCTCTGTGACTTCGGAGCATTTCTCCAAACATTCCCTCGAGGAGATCCAACCTTGTACACTGGAAAAGTCATTTCTCTTCTAATTTTTCCTTTCTCTTCTTTCCCTCTTGTGCCTTTCTCCTGGTGGCCAGACCACCCCTGGGCTGAGAGTGATTTCCTGATGAATCTCCATGACCCCATGGACACCCAGTCCCTCCCAGTGACTCTTCCATGTTTCCATAGAGCTCACCATGACCACGCTGCTGCTTCCCCTGTGCTCTCTCTGCCAACCATGCCTGGCCTTCCTGGCTGCTGAGGGAGCACAAAAAATAAACAGAAATACCACACAATGTTTTCCAGAGAAGAATTCTGCAGTTCAGCCCCCACAAAAAAAACCCCCAAAAAACCAGGGAAGGTGGGAGGCGTTTAACGATGCGTTGAAAGCAGTGAATATTAAGCGAGATATAACTTCAAATCTCTCTCTGTGTTCAGACAGAGCAGAAAGGGCAGACAATGATCAAAACGCTGAGGGTGAAGGAGCAGCTCCCGGGCCTCGTGACTCAAGGCCAGGAGCGGGGCCAGCCACTCTCTCCATGGAAGTCCCGAGTCCTTGATGCTCCCTGCAGGAGGCTCTCCGATGCGTCCTGGATGATGTTCCAGCCCAGCCAAGTTCTCTGATGAAAAACTCCACGGGGGGCAGAGCCTGGTGAAGGTCAGGGAACATCGGAGCTGACATTGATGTTAAACATAAAATCCTCCTGCTTTTGTGCCGGAGCAGCTGGAGCCCAGCTCCGTGCACAGCCCTGCCCTCCTGGATTTACCCAGGCACAGGAGACCACCCCTGACAGGCAATCCCTGTGCTCAGGGAACACCTGAACCCGTGGAGCTCTTTGTGGCATCCAGTCCATCCACTCTGCCGCAAACAGCCACTTAAAAATGCATTTATGAAGTGCCTTGCTCCTGTCTGTGTGTTAACAAGACAAAAACCCCAATACACAAAATGCTCTGTATGATCACAACCACCATCTTAATTTTTTTTTTTTTTTTGTACTGAGGACTGGATGATGAGTTAGCCCTAAAGTTCAGGGTTTGGGTGCTGAAATGAAGCTGAATTTAAGGCTAGAGGACCTTTATCAGTGCTGGGAATGTCAGGATTATTCACACAGTCATTGCTTGGAACGGATCAAATCAGGCCCTTCTGTTTTCGGTCACTCATTCAGTGATTAGGCCTGAGTTCATCAGCTGAAGAGAAAACAGATAAGAAACATTTAGGAAAGAATTTTTATTGCTCCAAAGATTTAATATTCAGACATTATAGACTCGAGTAAATTCTAATTGTGTTTCTAACTCTACATTTAATAAATGGACCATGGAAAAGGAAAATAAAAAAAGAGGTTTGTGAGCAGTGGGAAGAAAAAACAGGAAATGAGACCATGAATCAAATCTGGTCTTGGAGATGACAGTCGGGCTGGCTACAAATCCCACAGCTCACTTGCTGCTGATGGGAACCACACCAGTCAGATACAAGGATATCAACATAAATAATCCCAGATTAATGTGACATTATGTTAATATATCACACTTTGAAGCCCATAGGTAAATCCCCGGGTCCTGCATGAAACACATTAAGTATTGAACTCAACTTTTCTTTGTATTTTTTTTGCTCGGAAAAAGCAAAATTCATCGTTGATCGGAGTGTGAACCTGACAGGAACTGAACCTTGTGCCAACAGCACCAACAGCAGCAGGGTTTGGCACAGCAGCGGAGGGTGCCAAGGTCCTGCACAAGGATCAGGGCAAGCCAAGCACAAATCCAGGCTCAGGGGAGAATGGACGGAGAGTCCTGGGAGAAGGACTTGCGGGAGTTGGTGGATGAGAGCTGGACCTGCCCTGTCCATGGGCACTGGGACCCCTGCGGGCAGCAGGGGAGGGAGGGAGGGGGGAATTTTTCCCCTGTGCCCCTCTCAGGTGAGGCCCCACCTGCAGAGCTGCCCCAGCCCTGGGGACAACAGCAGCAGGACCTGGAGCTGCTGGAGAGAGTCCAGAAGAACCCATGGAGCTGCTCCAGGGCTGGAGCCCCTCTGGAGCCAGGCTGGGAGAGCTGGGGGTGCTCACCTGGAGAGGAGAAGGCTCCAGGAAGAGCTCAGAGCCCCTTGCAGGGCCTGAAGGGGCCCCAGGAGAGCTGGAGAGGGACTGGGGACAAAGGACAGAGGGACAGGACACAGGGAATGGCTTCCCAGTGCCAGAGGGCAGGGCTGGATGGGAGATTGGGAAGGAATTCCTGGCTGGGCTGGAATTCCCAGAGAAGCTGTGGCTGCCCCTGGAACCCTGGAAACCTCCAAGCCCAGGCTGGATAAGGATTGGAGCAGCCTGGGATGGTGGAAGGCATCCCTGCCATGACAGGGGTGGCACTGGATGGGCTTTAAAGTCCCTTCCAACCCGAACCATTCCTGACTGTCTGCATGTCCTGAAGACACACCCCATGATTTCCTCATGGAATCCCATTTCCAGCAGAAGTCTCCGTGTTCCGTGCCACAGGAAAGAGCCACTTCCATGCTGCGAGACCTTGCAGACATCACTGCAACCTTCAGGAGCTGAGGAGCAATCCCGGCCCTTCCATGCTGAACGTTTCCGTGGAGCAGAGGACACCAAGGGATCTCTGGCAAAGTCACACGGTGCCACGTGCTCAGCGTGACAGTGACTGAGCAGGACGATGTTGCACAGGATAAAACCTGACAGCAGGAGTGCAATGAGCCGTTAGCACCTCACCTACCCAGGGTTTCCATGGCCTTTTGAAATTCCTGACACAAGAGCCTGAAATTTAATAGTTATTTGTTCCTGCGCTCGTTAGGATTTTTTTTTGGGAATTCCTGGCAATGCTGTCCTTCAGTACTGGTTGAGTACATGAGAAAAATTGAGTATTGAGTCGTAGAAGAAATATTTCTGCCAGAAGGGAATAGTTGCAGACAAGGACAAACAGGATTGGACAGGAACGTTGTGTTTTAACGAAGAATCAGGCATTTATAACCTGGCCATACAAATGGGAAATGTGGAAAGGCACATGGCAGCACAAAAAGTGAAAGCTTTTAACCTAAAAATAAAATAACCTAACCATTGTATTGGGCACTGGTGAGGCCCCACTTCAGTTCCTGTGTCCAGTTGGGGGACCCTCATGACAAGAAGGACATTGAGGGGCTGGAGCTGTGTCCAGGGAAGGGAACGGAGCTGGGGAAGGCTCTGGAGCCCCAGGAGGGGCTGAGGGAGCTGGGAAAGGGGCTCAGCCTGGAGAAAAGGGGGATCAGGGGGGACCTTGTGGCTCTGCACAACTCCCTGCCAGGAAGGGGCAGTGAGGGGGGAATTTGGGATCTGATCCCAGGGAACAGGGACAGGAGGAGAGGGAACGGCCTCAAGCTGGGCCAGGGGAGGCTCAGGGTGGATTCTGGGAAAATTCCTTCCCCAAAAAGGTTGTCCAGCCCTGGCACAGCTGCCCAGGGCAGGGGTGGAGTGCCCATCCCTGCAGGGATTCCAAAGCCCTGTGGATGTGGCACTTGGGGACACGGCTCAGTGGTGGCCTTGGCAGTGCTGGGGAATGGTCAGACTTTACCTTAAAGGTTTTTTCCAAACGATTCTGTGATTCTGTGATTTGAAGTTCCTGCTTGTTTTCCAGATTCTCAATGAAATACCTGGAGTTTACCAGTTTGAGATGGATTTTCTGCCTGCGCACATCTGAAGTGGGTTCAGATCAATCAAGATCAGAAGCAATTAATAGCTGTGTATTGATTGCTACACTTTTATTCACCATTCTGCTTTTTTGTTGTCGTTTTCCCTGGTAGAAATACACACTACTAACCACTGAAGGGAACTGCTACAACGCCAGGCACCACAATTACACTGCTTTTATAATAAGCACATTATCTATGGGAACATATAAATTGTTCCACTTTTACACAGCACAACTTCCCTTTCTATTTGCAAATTGCTCCTGAGAGTTGTGAGCTGGACACGAGTTTATTTGCCAGTCGTTAATGAATGATTTTTGGACTGCAAATTTGTTGTAGCCTTTTCCAACATTAATTTCTGATTTTTTTTTCCCATCTAGCAATACCCATGAAAGAGTTCTCCAATAGGTCTGACAGTCCACAGAGAGAAGCTCCTGACAAATAGATAGCCCTGGCCTGCAGCAAAGAGTCTTTCATTTCCACCTATTACAGGGGAGCCATAAATTCTGGGGTACCTCAGCCCGGCTCTTTCCACAGCCACTGAACTTCCCAGACACAGCAAAAATGACCCAAAGCCATTTTGAGATTTAATTCTGCCCATTTGTCCCTTTTCCCCCACCCCTGCTGAAATCTCTGCATATGTTCTGTAATTTCCAGCCATAGAAAACAATCATGAAAAGCCCCTGGTAGGAAAGAGCTGTTGTTAAAACCTTAATTCCTAAATATAAATCTTTCTGTTCAGCAAGGCAAGGGTTGTGTCTGGACTCTGCCAAACATATTGGAAGAGCTGTCTCTGATTTGGAGCTGAGCATATCCACAAGTTCCATCACTCACTGAATAAACACAATTTGACCCTTTAAAAACATTCCCAGTGGAGAAAAATAAAGAAAACTCCACGCCTTCAGTTTTTGGTGCTCAGAATGAAGACAGAGAGATCCCCATTTATTCCCTTAAAAAACCACAGTTCCAGGGATGGTGAATTCTTAACAGTGGCCCCTCGCAGCAAGTGGTTTAACATCTATAAAAACAGCCCATAAACATCACGTCACACCCCTCAGGAGAACAGCTTCGTGTCCTTGAAATATTCCCCAGCAATTTTTATTTGGTAGCAAAGTGGCCATCAGCCAAGGCTCCAGCAATATCTTAAGCCCCAAGGAAGGCAGACACTGCTGTAATGTTGGCTGACAGACACTTTATATCCAAATAAAAATTGCTTCAAAATGCATCAAGGACACACGAGTAGCTCTGTTGATGCTGCTGGTGGTGTTTGCATGGAGGCAGAGAAATGAGACCTGTCAGCTCACACGGGCTGCAAAAAGCTGCTGGGATTGTCCTGCAAAAACCACCTTGGGACAAAGGGATGGGGAAGGTTTTGGTGTCACTTTGGTGCCAATAGGTTTTCCCTCCTTGAGCCAAGAAATGAAGGACTTGGAAGGGGGGAAAAAACCGAAAGATAATGTTTCCCAAATATCATGGTTGTTGTTATTTGTTATTATTTGACCCAGCAGAAGATTTGGGACTTCAGGAGGTAAAAGTCCCCCAGAACATCCAGATCCAGATGCAGTTTACCTTGTAGGCTGAAAAGACAATGCATTATTCGTTAACAACATTATTAATCTATTGGAAAGATAATTACATGCCTAAAGGGGCTGTGCTAATGGGAATTTCGTGTGGAAATGGGGATGCAGCAAGGAAGGCCCTGCAGCACTCATCCCACAGCACATCAGGGAATCATGGAATTGTTTAGGTTGGAAAAGCCCACTCAGACCATCCAGTCCAACCATTCCCAGCACTGCCAAGGCCACCAGTGACCCCTGTCCCCAAGTGCCACATCCACGTGGCTTTGATATCCCTCCAGGAACAGGGACTCCACCACTGCCCTGGGCAGCTCTGCCAGGGCTGGAGAGCCCTTTCCATGAAGGAATTTTCCAAATATCCAATCTAAACCTCCCCTGGCCCAGCCTGAGGCCATTCCCTCTCCTCCTGTCCCTGTTCCCCGGCAGCAGAGCCCGATTCCCCCGGCTGCCCCCTCCTGTCAGGGAGTTGTGCAGAGCCAGAAGGTCCTCCCTGAGCCCCCTTTTCTCCAGGCTGAGCCCCTTTCCCAGCTCCCTCAGCCGCCCCTCAGAGGATTTTCAGCACTCCGGTACCCGACAGGTTCAGGGACGGACAGGACTACGTTACCCAGCGCACACCGCGCGGATGGGCACTCCCGCCCCCTTCCCCCTCCGCGGAGCATCACGGGACTTGTAGTGCTCGCGCCCCGCGTGGAGCTCGTCCCGAAAAAGTTCCCGCACCTTTCCGGGTACCTGTCGCTCCCCGGAATGGGGGGCTGCTGTTTCCATGGCGACGCGCCGGCTCAGCCAATAGGAAGCGGCGTTCTACGGCCGGAGGCGCGCGGCGGGCCAATGGGGAGCGGCGTTGCTGCGGGGCGCGCTGGCAGCGCCCTCGCCGAGTCTCCTTGGGGCCGTCCGTGTGTCCGCGGGCCGAGATGGGCGGCGGCGGCAGCACCAGGCGCGTCACCTTCGAGGCGGACGAGAATGAGAATATCACCGTGGTCAAGGGCGTGCGGGTGAGCGCGGGGCCGGCCCGGGGCTCGCCGGGGCGCTGCAGGCTTGGCCTGGCCCCAGCCCCGGCTGCCTCTCACCTTCTCCCTCCCCCGCGTCCATGTCTCTGCCCCTGTCCGCGCTCCTGTCCCGCTTCTCTCCCTCGCCCGCAGTGATTTCCCCTCAGTCGGGATAAGGAGCCGTGTGCCCCGCCTGGTGACCCGTTCTAGGGAAAATCTGTAACTACACGAGCTGAGTTTGTCTTTCCGTGACCTCCACACGCCGGAGCTCCTCCCTTTCCCGTGTCCTGCTGCCGTGCACGCTGAGGATCCAACTTCCTGGGCGCCCGCCGAGCCGTCCCTGTCTCCCCCCTTTTATCAGCGCTCACAGCGTGCTTTGGGTTGGAAGAGACATTAAAGAACATCCAGTGCCAGCCCTGCCATGGGCAGGGACACCTCCCACTGTCCCAGGTCGCTCCAAGCCCCGTCCAGCCTGGCTTGGGACACTTCCAGCGATCCAGGGGCAGCCACATCCAGTTCCAGGGCAGGTGGCAGGAATGCCACCCATGCTGTCTGTAATATCCTAGAGTAGCACTTGTGACACAATGAACTTAGGGAATTCTTGCACTTTAGGAATTGTTCCATGGCGGATACGATGTTGCTCATACCAGGAGTGATAATAACTTCTCATTTATTGCTGCTTTTCAGGAGGAGAGGTGCAGGAGGAGCCCTGAGGGTTCATTCTGCCTCAGCAAACTGATATTTTCTATTTCTGGTCATTTAATGCTCTTGAGTAAGTAGGTGACAGTGATATAAATGTAATATAAATTTATATATTCCAGACAGAGTGGAGTTCATGTGCTCTGAAACCTGGCACAGGTTTCCCAGAGAAGCTGTGGCTGCCCCTGGATCCCTGAAAGTGTCCAAGGCCGGGCTGGACCGGGCTTGGAGTGACCTGGGACAAGGAAGGTGTCCCTGCCTGTGGCAGGGATTGGAATTAAAAGCTCTTCAAGGCCTCTTCCAACCCAAATAATTCTGTCATTTGATGGCAGAAGTTGGAAACCAAAAGTTCTTATGCTGATAATTCTTTCCCTGTTGTTAATTTTATCCATGAGGTTCCATAGACCTGAAACTGAAGGCTGCTCTTACTCAGTTGAATTCTGGATAATTTGGGGCAGTATTTTTCTGTGTGCTTTTGTCAACACAGGAATGAACTTTGTGTTTGACTGCAGCCACTTGTGTTGCACAAGTCCTTTGAGGCCTTTCCCAGGATGAAATTCTTCCTGGGTTGAGTGCTGTGCACCTGAGAAAGGCAAATTAAATCACTGAGAAAGGCAAAAATGCTGATTAATTACCAGCAACACGTCCAAGGCTGTTATTTCCTTTCCTCTTCCCTGTAGCATCTTGTGAGAGCCAAAATCATTTTCTTCTGTATAAGTGTTCAGAGTATTCACAAATAAGGGGATTGTTTTGTGTTGGGGATGGAATTTTAGCAGCTGCCATGTCTTACAGAGAGGCTCCAGGCTCTATTTTTATAAAGTTTTGTTTATTTGGAGGGGAAATGGGGACAAAGAAGGAGCTGAAGGCTGACCCTGGCGTTGTGTTTTGCAGTTGTCTGACAGCGTCATCGATCGGATGAAGGAACCTTCCTCGCCTGGTGGGACACGGCCCCGAGGATCAGGTGCAGGTTTGCTCCTGGTTTTCTGCTGTTAACGTGAGAGAAGGAATCAGATGTGCCCTTCAGAGCATCATAATGAACTCATTGCCCTTTCGCAGAGATGATTTTTTTGACATTAACTTTTCGACTCGTCTTTGGCTTGTAGACTTTCAGAGGAGTTACATGTCTCTTTGTTTTGTTCTGGCTGACATTCAAGTGTAAAACACAAATCAGACTTGGCTTTCCACACTATTATCCATTGTTAAAGACTTAAAAAAACCCCAAACACTCCAGAACAAGCAAATATCCAAATGTGTCTTGAGTTCTGAAGGGAAAATTCTTGATTCTTTACTCAAAACTGACTTTTAATCTGGTGAGGTTCTGCTGAAAGACACTTAAGCAAACGTAAAAAGGAGAATAGGCTCTTTTCCTACCCTGGAATGGTAGAAATCAGTGATATACAGGTCACACAGATCGCTGGCTTTCTTAACTTCTTATATTTCATTATTGAGGGCTGTTGAATTGTATCAAACCTCGTGCCAGGAGTGCTGTGCTCTGATTTAAAATCCTTCAGCACGGCGAGCACCATGCAGCTGCTGCAGGAGTGAGGAGCAGTGGCAGAGATGGGAACACGTGACTTGGGGACTCCCTGAAACCTGCAAAGTTCAAGTGAGGCTCTTCTCAGTGCTCCAGAAATGTTCATGAGAGCAGAATTCCCCAAGGGCCTTTTGCTTTGATACTTAAAATCCCAGCGAACTCAGCACTGATTAAACACCAGACCTGTGGCAGCTTTGCAGCAAGACTTGAGTGAACAGAATTTAGCATCTTTCTTTCTTCTGGAGCATAAAGTTGGTTTCCTGTTAATTGGAATGGTCTGTCCCAGAATCCCAGAGTGGTTGGGTTTGGAAGGGACCTTAAAGATCCCTTCATTCCAACCCCCTGCTCTGGGCAGGGAACCAAGGACAGAGAATCTTCTTTTTTCATTTTTTTAAGTAGTAGCTTTTTCATTGTGTCCCTGTATTTCACTGTGGCAAAGAAATTATTCCAGATAAGGGATTTTTATAGAACAACACTTGCATGTCTTACCTGCTTTCCTCTGGTGTTTGCTGCTTGTCCTTAAATGTGAGTTATGGGAATGGTCTTGTGAGCAAGCTCCTTGGATTTTGGGGTGTGGGAGAGCTGTGATACCCCAGGAATTCTCTGCTAATTCACACCGTTGCATATTTTGAGTTTTCATTTTTGCTTCTCTTTGTATGTGGGAAATGGTGCATTTTATTTTTTTTTTGTCGGTTAGTTGTTTTTTTTTTTTTTCTGTTACTTTTATTTATTGAAAGACTTGGAGTGAGTCCTAAGTTCATTGGAGGGATGGAGCACCTCTGCTATGAGGGAAAGTTGGGACAATTGGGATTATTCAGCCTGGAGAAGTTTGGGGTGACCTAACTGTGGCCTAAAGAAGGATGGAGAGGGACTTGGGACAAGGCCTGGAGGGACAGGACCCAGGGAATGGCTTCCCAGTGCCAGAGGGCAGGGATGGATGGAAGATTGGGAAGGAATTCCTGGCTGGGCTGGAATTCCCAGAGAAGCTGTGGCTGCCCCTGGATCCCTGGCAGTGCCCAAGGCCAGGCTGGACACTGGGGCTTGGAGCAGCCTGGGGCAGTGGGAGGTGTCCCTGCCCATGGCAGGGGGGGGAATCAAAAGGGCTTTAAGGTCCCTTCCAACGCAAACTATTCCATGATTCCATGAATTGCTTGACCTTCTCAAGCTTGGAAATGCTTAGGAGTGTTTTTGCTTGAAGAACTTTTGATTTTGGTGAATTGCTGCTGTATCCCAGACAAATAACACTTAACAAAAATAAGAAAAGATGTCCAGAGGGAGAAACATTAGAGCTCTTAAACCCAGCCCTTTCTGCCTGCAAACCTGTGATAGCTTTTGGTGGAGGAATAATGGATTAAGTTACGTGAAAGAATGTGTGTCTTGTTGCTTGCCAATAATGAGGAATTTATTGACTTCAGTTAGGGGTCAGAAAATGAAATTACATCCACTTACACTGAAATCTGACATCTAAAGACAATGTCTTAAAGCATCCCAGTTTGCTTGGCTCACTTGTTGGCTTCTGAGTAATATTAAATGCACTAAAATATTTAACAAGTGTAAAATCTTTCAAGTCTGTCTGTAATTCCTAAAGCAATATTGATGGAAAGTAATTTGGTCAGACAACGAGGTTTTGTTTTTTTTCCTGGGTGTGTATTATACCTAAAGGGAATGGTTTAATTCATTTTAGCTTAGTGAATATTGGAAAAACTAATAGTTTATTAGGGGAAAAAAAGAAGAAATGCTTAAATTATCAAGAGTCTCAGCATCTCAGCCGTTTTTTCCCCCTTTGCATAAATAGATTCTATTAAGGGCACAGAGGGTTTTTCTCCTTTTTTTAAACTGTATTTATTATTATGTTCTCATGAGAAGAAATCAGCCAAGGCTCCCTGTCACAAAGTGATTTGTAGGTGTTCAGTAAAATGAGCCCTGCTGGTGCCACCTCAGGAGCTGGGTCACACCTTGCTTGTTTTCATGGATTAATTTTTATGGATTGGTGTCTTTTTTGGCATTGCTGTCTGGTTTTTGGGTGGAGTTTCAGTGACTCTGGATACCTTGTGTCAGTCAGAAACAGATAAAGGTATTACTGGGATGTGCAGGAAGGAGGATTTCAAGTGTTAAGTTCTAATTGGAGACAAGCTCAGGAACTGGACTTCAGAAGAACAAACTTCACCTTTTGGTTGTGGGGTCACATAGGAGAAAGCTCTCAGAGGTACATTTGGGGAATGTGAGAGATCCTTAAGGACAGCCTATTCCAGGTGCATGAAAGCACATTCCAGTACTCAGGAAAATTAGGATTATTAAATATTTTAAAGTTTTGGAAGAGTTGCAGCATGTCCTGATGATACTACTAATTATGGATAGTTGGATAGTGCATGAAAAACTGAATTACAACTGGAATGTCTCAGGAGAAATGAGGAGGCTCTACAGTATTGCTTGTGAGAATTATTTTGTGTTTTCAGTTTTTGCGAGCACCTGGAAGTTTACAGAGTTTGAATTTCTGCACGTTAAGCAAAAATCCTCTGCAGTTCTTTGCCCTTTAATGTATTAATTGCTTCCATCCACCTTTTTGTTCCAACAGCACTTTTTCTGTGCATGAACTGAAAGATGAAATAAACTGACATTTGTAATGTTACTTTCTAGAATTCCTCTTATTTTTAGAACAGGAAAAAACCAGAGGTTTGGCAGTACCTGGGCTGATTCCCTTTGCTGTGAGACACCTGGAAAGCTCAGGAAGTTCCTAACATGGATTTTCCACTTTCCTTCCTGCAGCAGGAGCCAGGAGAGCTTGGGTTTTGCTTTTGATTGTGTTTATTTGCCCTCCTCTACTTGCAGCTCTGGGAATTCTATCTAAAAAGAGTTTTAAACTTGTACTGGAAACCTGAAATAAATCGGGTAGGATTTTCAGGCAACACTGAGGTGGTTTTGGATCACTGGTAGCCTGGAAGGCCATGATTTTCTTACTATAAATTAATATTTTTATTATTAATAGTATTAATATCTTGATGCTTTTTTGTCACAGAGTTTCTTGGAGATGGCTTTTCTTTGTAGTGATGTGCATTGCTATCTTTTGGGTTAAAGGGATTGATGGAAGTATTTTATTATCCAAAGGTGAAACGTCTTGTAACTCACCAGGCTGCTAAAGGTGCCAAAGTTTTAGTGCTGTCAGTGTAACAGCAAATCTTTAGTGGAGCTTGACATTGCTGTCACTGGATTGCAGGAGAACGGGGGAGATGGAATCGTGCAGGGGAGTTGGAGGAAGTGCTGCAGAAATGGAAGTTTTTGCTGTCCGTGTGATGTGCAGGGTGTGCTGTGGGTGCTTTCAGGTGGTGGGTAAGCCCTTGTCAAATGGTGCTGAAATTCCAGGGCAAAACTGGCAAATAATGGGAGTTGAATATGGAAAAGATCCATAATTGTGTAAAAGGAATGTGCCCCATCCCTGGAAGTGTCCAAGGCCAGGCTGGATGGGACTTGGAGCACCCTGGGAGAGTGGAAGGTGTCCCTGCTGTAGCAGGGGGTAGCACTGGATGGGCTTTAAGGTCCCTTTCAACCCAGATCATTCCATGAATTTGGAACGTGATGAATTTTCTCCTTGGGAGGTGTGAATGAAAAAGCTGGATTACTTTCTGTTGCTGTATTCCCACCATTTGTCTCATTCCAAAGCAGCATTTTGATTCTCCACTGCAGCACTGGCGTTAGGATTTCAGCTGCCCTGCACCTCTGGGCTGCCTGGTTTAGTTCCTTTCTGAGTGCTGAGACATGCCCTGGAATGAAGCATTTTACACTAAAGGCAGCAGGAATAAAAGGCAAAAGGTATTGGAACATCTCCTGCAAATGTGGTGTTTTTAACTTCTAATTGGTGTTGCAATGAACCTCATCTGCTCATGTCTGTTGTTATTATCACGTGGTGTGCAGTGATCTAAACCACCAGAAACTCCTACAAGAACAGTTTAAAAATATAACTCAATGTATTTAAATATGCTCCAAGAAATGCCATTTGTCTTAACCTGAAGTTTGACATGATAGAAATTTGGGTTGGTTGGAAAAAGTTTTTTTACAATGAAGCTGGGGAGGCCCTGGCACAGGTTTCTCAGAGAAGCTGTGGCTGGCTCTGCATTCCCTGGAAGTGTCCAAGGCCAGGTTGGAACAACCTGGGATAGTGGAAGATGTCCCTGCCCACGGGGCAGGGGGGACTGGACCAGCTGAAAAGTCCAAAGTCCACCCGAAACCATCGGGGATTCTGTGTTTTTGTGACTGTGCAGTTCAAGGGCAAACCAACTCAGCAGAGGTTTCCTCTGTCTGTCCCTTCCTCTCTCCCCCTGTTTCATTCCTTGGAATTAAATAATCCTGCTCAACTTTGTATGGGAAAAGTGGCCCCTGGAATTGCAGTGCCTGATTCCCAGCCCCCCTTCAGTTGCTTTATTTGTTGTTTATTGAGTGTTGGAAAGGGAACTAAAGAAATGAATTCTGAGGTTTCCAAGGGTTCTGCAAATGGAGGAATTCACTTTTTCAATCTGTGGGATTGAGCTGTGTTTTTGTTTTGTTTGCCTAAATGAAAGCCAGGGTGAAAGCCAGTTTATCCCATGAATATTGTCAGATACCGGTTTAATTGATTTTAAAGTTTCTCATTTTACACCTGATGGAGAACTTGGGCTATTCCAGATGAAATTTAAAGGAAGAGCCCTGGATGTGCCAGGTCCTGTCCTCAGATGTGGAAGTAAATAGGTCTCAGGCACACTCATTGCAGTGACAGTCACTTTCTGCTATAGTTTTTGCCTTTTACAAATGATTTTCTGTGTGTGGCTTCTTGCAGAGAGGCAGAATTTATTTTTCAAGGAACCTTCATTTAGAAGTGTCGCTTTTTGTTTCCATCTATTCTTAGAAACAGGTAATTTTTATGTACTGCCTTCCATGTGCTTTTTGGGTCTCTGGTGGATTTGGGGAAATTAAATTTCATGCTATTCTGCTTTAGGCTGCCTGTGCTCTGTTAGGGTTTGCTGAGTGCAGACGTTGCCTCTCCAGATCTTGTGTAGCACACAAATAAAGGGATTTTTGTCGTAGATGCTGTTTAACAAGCACATCCAAAGTATTTGCTTAGCAATGGCTTGTGAGTTAGAAGTTAAAACCTCCTGCTTTTTAATGTGGGAGCACAAGATTTGTGCTTGTTAAAGCCTCATCTTCCAGTGCTTAGCAGAAAATCATTTTGGAAAACAACTGTCGGTGGCTGGTGTGTGATTCTTGTATTAATTTCCAGTAAGCTCAATTCAGGAGGAAGAATTAAGTTCATGGAGCCCTTTGCAAAACATCAGGAAATAATGAGTTTTTAGAACTGAATCTGTGTACTTTTATGGATGGAAGTGCTGCCATTGCCTTTTAGTCCTGAATAAATTGTTTTGCAGTTAAATCCTGGCAAAGCTTTAGGACTTTAAGCCCAGCCTTAGGCTGAGCTTGCTGAAAATGCAGTCAGAGTTTATCCACTGTTTATGAGCCAGATTTGTGTGGTGGGGATTTTGAGTTTTGGGGTTTCTGTATGATGAAATTAATTAAAAACCTATCTGGCAACATGTTGTGTTGTTGTTTTTGTTTTTGTTTTTTGTTGTTGATGGTGTTTGGTGTTTTTTTTTTTTTTTGGTTGGTTGGTTTGTTTTTTTTTTGTTTGTTTGTTTTTCTTTCCTTTTTTTCTTAATTTTGATTACTTTACCCATTAGAAATCAGACTTTGATGAAAGAAAATGCCTGTCTGGGGCACATTTGTTTTGGTCTTTGTTCGAAATCTCCCATGTGTGTTCTGTCCTATTCCTCCTTTGTCCTTCAGAGACCTTCCTGGGATTATAGGTCCGAAAGCCCAGATAGTTGGCTCAGATAAAGAGCTTTGTAATTTAAGGGATTGTTGGAATAGAAGTCATTTGGAGCAGTTTGAATGATTTTTTTTTTTTTAATCTTAAAGAACAAAATAAAAAAATATTGACAATTTTAATGAGATAAAACCCAGTGAGTAAATTAGAGCTTTCTGATTTCACCAACACAAGTCTTGAGAGCACCAAGCAAGGAAATTTTCATTGTGCTGTGTAGAATCCTCTCTGGTTTTATAGTACAACAGATATTCTTATCCAGATTTATCTTTCCACTGACTGAAGGAGCAGAGGAGTTTAAGTGCGTTTGTTTCCTTTGTATTATTGAAAAATAGCCTTGTTAGATGTAACACGACTTCTGCAGCACGAGGAGACCTCCAAGTAATAAAACCTTTAGGTTTTAATGGTAAATTGCTGCTTTTCTTCCCATCCCAATTTATTTACCAGCGAGAGACTCCTCAGTGTGGTAGAAAAGAATACTTTAAATGTACGATTTAATCGCATTAAGATGAAAAGAAAAGCTTTGTTTTATTCTTTCATCTTCAGGCTGCAGCAAAGTGTTCCTGAAGCTCTTCATCGCTTGTCAGCTGAGGCAGGTTAAGTGTTTTGTTGGTGCTGCTGCTTGAAAGCTCTGTGTAGTTGTTTTTTAGTTAAACAGGAGGTACCACTTAAGAGTTCCTTTTCCTCAGCCTCAGGGGAATGGGAACAACTTTTATTGCCACCATTTTTTCCCCCATCCTGGTTCGTTTCGGTTCTGAACTCCTGGACTTTCAGCGGTGTCATATTCAAGTTTTGGCCAACACCAGGCTCAAAATTGGGCTTCAGATGTTCCTACCTATTGGTCAAAATCTAAATTTAAAAAGTAAGGAAAATACATTTCTTCCCTTTTTTTGCAGGGTTTGTTGTGTGCCTCTGGCAGTGCTTCACGGAGCCCATTTATCAGATTCTCATTTTTAGCTTCATTAACCACGTTTGATTTCACCTCATGTTAATCACCTAAAAACAAGCATTTCATCTCAGCTGCTCTTTTAGGGTGGGAAGTGGTGGTGGTTCTTCCCAGAAAGGTTCTGATTCTCCTTAATCTCTGAAATTTTTTCTGAAGGAGTTGAGTGGTTTGTCCAAGATGCTTCACTTTCCTCCCCCCTTTTTCCTCCCCCCTTTTTCCTCCCCCCTTTTTCCTCCTTCCATGAGAGGGAGGCAGTTTATCCTTGAGAAGGGTCTCCGTTATCCCCCATGCTACTAATTGGCATTTCTCAACAAGGGGAGATGGCACCAATTGAGGAAATTTGAGGAAAAAATTAATATCAGGAGAAATGGGTAAGAAGAATTTTAAAAGGCAGTGGTTATGTAGAAGAGTGATTTTGGTGTTGATCAGAAACCTAAGGAAGAAACCTAAGCAAGCTGGAATTTTTGGAGGAGCACCACTGATATCAGATCACTTTGGTCAAAACTTGGTGGCTGTTGTGTTTCTGTGCCAGTGTTGAACCCATTCATTTTTGCTTTTATTCTGCTCTGTTGGCAGAAGAAAAGAGAATGTTCTACTCAAAGTGGACCTCGGGAATTCCTGAATTATCTGGGAGCATCTCTGTGATGATCAGATTATTCTTCCTCCTTAATATTTTCATATTTCACCTCTTACAGCCTCTTTTTTCCCCCCTGTAGTGCCTTGGTTTTCTTTCTGCTCACAATTTGTAACACAAAAAACCCCACTATTTGTAGTGAGTATTGCATCAGCTGAGACCAGTCATTGGTACAGGTGATTTTTATTAGCAGATCTCATTGCAAGCTATTAAAAATGCAGGTGTTGGATTAATGATGTTGTGAGAATTTCAAGCATTTCAGCATTATCCTTTATTTTATACAATTTCTGAATAATGAAAATAACCATAAACATCACAATTACATATTGTTTACAGCCTGTTTTCAGTTATTATTAAAAGCAGCAGTACCAGGCTGAATATTGGGCTGAAAACACACATTTCAAAGTTGACAATGCTGTAGCTGTGTACTGATAATTCAATTCAAAAAGCTGGTTGTGCTGGAGTTGGAGAAAAAGCATCAAAATGTGTGTAAATCACCTCCACTTTCCTTGAGAGAAATAAATCCTTGTGTCTGTGCAAGGAGTTACTTGAGGGTGCACATATTTGAAATGTGAATATTGGCTGTTTCTAAGCTGACTTATTGGCTCCTACTGTTAATATTACATAAAATAAAAGTTTTTTCACTTGGTCACTAAATTCACTTCCAGATTATTCTCCAAAATAAACAAGCTGCTGTATAGGGTGTCAAATCTGGAAACGTTATCTTCAAGGAATATGGAAATACTTGGAAATTCTCCTTTTTTAAAAGTGATTCTCATGTCCAGGACGTCGTACAAATGTTTAAATTCTTTCCCTTGTACCTTCTCCAGTCAGCAATTCCAAGCCTGAATATGCTGGAGTTTTCATTTGAGTTGAATAAACAAATTGTGCAATTATGGTTTGCTCTGCTCTGATGGATGCTTTGTAGCAGCCTCTTGTTATCACCTGACTGAATGAACAGGAGATGAGATTTGAGCACACCACAACAGCTGCTAAAAATCCACTTATTTCTCACTGCTGCTTGCTTTGTACCCAGTTTGAGATGAAGTGATTGCTTTCAGAATTTGTGCAGCCTTTTGGTGCCCATGTCATCGATAAATGAAATTAGGACTTGATATGGAGATAGTCTCCTTTTTTATTTTTCTCAATATTTTTACTGGGAAAATTTTTTAATCCCTTTCAAATGTAGTGCTCAGGTGTTAAATGGCTTTAAATGTACAGTGCGGAGGTTTGATATCCTGATTTATCTTCCCATGCAACTCCAACCACTGAGAAATCCATTTAATGGGATCAGCAGAGGTATTGATGAGTGTTATCTTTGGCTGAAACACTTTTTTCTTTCATTAACCTTTACCTGTAAGGACACTTCCACTGCTTGTTTTTTGCACAGGATTATGGACTCTTACGTTTTTCTCTCCCTTCCTTCCCAGACCAGCTTTTAAAAATTATTAACCAGTTAAGCCACAGAGGTCAATTTCTCAAGGATAATTAATTTATTCACATGTTTTTTGAAATCTTGTGAGCGGATTGGTGTCAATGGCACTGTTGCAGAGTTTTGTGGAATTCACAGAAAATTCCTCAGAGGGATGTGCTCAGGGCAGAGGGGGAAAATGCATAGTGGATGTGGATCTGCTGCAGAATGGTAACAAAGGTCTCTCTTAAAACACCTTTTCCATCATTATTGCCCACTTGCTTTTTCCATCATTCTTGTCTTTTCCTGGTTTAATTATAGTTTTCCTTCTCAGTGTCCTACCTGAAGGAAGGGTTGCTTTCCCTCCCACCTTATCAGTGCTTTCAAAATTCTGCATTATTCTTTCCATCCTCCTTCTTGCTGGATTTCTTCACTCACTGAGGTTGGAAAGGACGCTTAAGATCATGGAATTACGGACTGGTTTGAGTTGGAAGGACCTTAAAGATCATTTTGTGCCATGGGCAGGGACACCTTCTGCTGTCCCAGGGTGCTCCAAGTCCCCTCCAGCCTGGCCTTGGGCCCTTCCAGGGATCCAGGGGCAGCCTCAGCTTCTCTGGGTACCCTGTGCCAATGTCACCGCCTTAAATAAAGAATTTATGTCACACACATTTGATCTGTGACATCGAGGAACACCTGGACGTGGCACTTAATGAATGGCTTTAATTAACATTAAAATGAGTGGTGGATGCAGGTTTGGGGTGTGCTGAGAAGAAAAGCAGAGGCACCTGCCCCACAAAGAGTTGGAATGTGAACATTTGACAGTGAAAATCAATGCCTGGAGCCTGTATTCCTGCCCATGGATAGGTATAAAAATAACCTCTCTCAAGGCCTTTGTGACCGAGTGATGAGAAGCTTTGTGATCTCCTTATTCTAGCCCAAAGTGGCCCCAATCCAGAGCTGAAATTGGGCAAAATTGACTTTTCAGTGCCACCGATAGTGCACAATCACAGCTGGAAATTCCTCCTCAGAGATGATGGTGGTAGATGAACTGAACATCAAAATTTGCTATTTTTGTAGCCCTGGCAGTGCAGGGAGGCCCATTTGGGAGTGCTGGACTGAGCAGGAGTGGTTGGCAATTCTTTGCCATTAGTGGTGACTTCTAAGGGATGTTTTAGTTAAAAAAACCCCTTTTTTACTTAGCTGCTATGTGTAAAATTCCATAATTATTTCCCTGCCCTCTGCAGTGTGGAAGGAGTTTGTTGAAATACATGTGAAAGAATTTAAAACAGATTTTGTCCAAGAAGATGAAAAGGACACCAGTAAATTTCCCGGCACAGTCAGATAAAATAGCTTTACAATAAACTTCTGAACCATAAAGATCAGGAACTGGGCAACTTAAATTGTCCTGAAAGGACACCACATGCTTAATCCTCTTGAAAGCAGAATCATCAAATCCTTCTTATCGTTGCTTACAATATGATTATTATTTTTTTAATGTTGAATTATGGAATCCTGATGCTTTTATCCATTGTGTTCCACGAGAAAAGCCTTCCAGTGTGTGTGGAGCAGGGATTACTAAAACAGCTGAAATGGGAATTTTCTCCACTGCTGCATTCAGTCTAAGGCAGGGATATTATTTTAAAGGTGTGTGATACTTCTGTTTCATTACTTTTATTAATTATCTCAAATTAACAGGAGGGCAAAATGACTTATGGCTAAACAGCTGCTGAAATAAGTTATTATCTCTATATTTTATTACAGAGGTGAGGGAGAAGAAGGAGGTTTGGTTGAAGTAACTCCCTCCCTTCCAGGGGCATTGAGAACAATTGAAAAAGTAACATTAAAACTCCACGCAGTCATTTATCCACACAGCAGGAGTTCCTGCAGAAACTAAAAATGGGGGGAATTTTTATTAACTGGCTTTCTTAACTCAATGCACTTATTGGTGGGAAATACCTGACTTTATGGGCTCTCACATAATTTGAGATGTATTGAAGTTATTTCATGTTTTCTCCTCTTGCACAACGTCCCTGGATCTGTCACCTGTTTATCAAATTTAAGTCCTCTTAGACAGGATATTTCAAAATATCAAAAATATGTCAAACTCACATATTTTTGGTAGTGTGAGTCTCAGAAATGAATTATTTTTGTAAAACAGAGCTGTTAGCACAGGCAGGTACAACCTAATTCAAAGAATCACGGGGGAAAATCTCCTAATCCTGTTTTTTCCAGCCCCCTCATAAATCCAGTGTGATTTGCTTTATCCCAACACTAACAGAATATTGAAAGGAGAATATTCCAAATATAATAGGAACTAACTTTGTTTTCTTACTTCTACACCACGCACTGCCTTGTTTCTAATTGTAATTAGTATAAATTGATTGATACCCACATTTACATTGGAAAATAGAGAATGTAATCTATGCAAGAGCGCCTTTGGAAAGTAAAATATTAAATATTTTTAAATTATGCACACTTAATTGCATTGTTTTTGTATTTCATTATCCTATGAGCTCGTCTGAAATACTCCTGCACATTACCAATATTTAACAGTTAATAAAAGTTTCTGGCCTTGGAGGGGAGCTTTGTTTGTACTGAATTCCTGATTGGAAGAGGTGCCCGGAATTGGGAATTTCAGTGGAAAAGTTGCTGGGTGTGCTGGTAGTTAAATTTGTATGAACCTGACAGTAGAGTTTATTCTTGAGAATGCTCTTTAAAAAGAATAACAATATTTAAGAAGACCAACAGTTTAAACGCTGACTTTTGAAGCACGTAAATGACTTTTTTAGTGTATTTAGGTTTTCTTTGTGCTGGTGGGCTGAAAGGTAATCTGGATTATTTATAACGTTAAAGATCAGGTACAGCAGTGTTTGAAACCCACAAAATTTTAAAAATAATTATCTCCCAGCAATATTGATGCACTTTAATTACAACATTTTCCTGCTTTCTCTCCTATGCTGCTTGCAGCAAATCCAGGGCTCTTTGAGAACTGAAAATTGAGGAAAGCAGAGTAGATTTCATGGTGTCATTGTCTTCCCACCTGATTTAAACACACCAAATACATTTCCTACAGCTTTAATCAACATTGAAATTATCTTTTCCACTATTCCAGAGTGCTCCAAGCCCCACCCAGCCCAGCCTTGGACAATTCCAGAGATCCAGGGGCAGCCACAGCTTCCCTGGGCAGCCTCTTCAATATCTGAGGAACAAATTCCTTCCTGTTGATATTGAAGATTTTTGTGTGACGTGTGAAATTTGGAGATGTACCAAACTGGAGCTTTCATTAGGCAGAAAGAATAAATCTAGGCTATTTGCATATTATAATACTTGCATCTTACACGTCTTAAGTTGAAATGTGGGTGGGAAATTGTTTTAATTGTGGAAGACCCCTGATGTGTGTGAGCCCCCAGTGTGAAGGCACCAGGCACGTGGGCTTCCTGATCCAATATTTATGAGCATTAATGCACAATTAGGAATTTTCCTGGTGACATCATTAATTCCTCCAAAGCTGCCAGCAGCTGAGGCAGATGATGGGGCTGAAGGCAGCCTCGAGGTGCTCCCCCCTCAAAAGGATCTGGTTAATGTTCCTGCTCACAGGGATGGGAGAACTTCCCCTTGGATGGGATCTGTGGTTTGACTGCCCTGATGTTGTTGTCAGCACCAGATGCCAGAGGTGAAAGCAAGAAACTGCAGGAATTCACTGGGAATTGGTTTTCCAGCACAAAAATGAGTCTTCCTGTGGCTGGCAGTGGTTGGGAGATACCTTGGAGCTGTGTTCTCTGTTTGGGGAATGTTTCAAAGGGATTTTTGTGTTAAGTCCATGAAGTTTGGTAGAACTGAAAAAGATCTTAGCAAAGTTTATCCTGGCTTGAAGTGTGGTGTGGAGAGGCTGATTGAACATGGGGCTGGAGGAGGCGTGGAGGTGCCTCATTTTTGACTAATATTTCATTTCCTCTCTTCCCCTTCAACCTGCTTCCTTCTCAAGTTGAGTAAGTCCAGAGGAGGCCACAAATTTCATGAAGGAACTGGAGCACCTCCCCTGCAAAGAGAGGCTGAGAAAGTTGGGGCTGTTCAGCCTGGAGAAGAAAAATATGGTTGTGTGGAGATCTTGGAGCAACCTTCCAGTATCCTGCAAGGATCTTCCCTGGACAGCATTTTTCTTTTAAATAGCCAAGCTTAACTAGAAGGAAAAACAGAACTTGGGGGTTTTTTTAGTTTTCTTTTTGGTTTTGTGGTTTTTTTTTTTTTTAAATTCATTATCTAAACATTACCTAGCTAAGTATTTTCTAAAAGGCATTTGATTGTATCAAACCTAAGTGTCTCTTCATTAATAACTTAATGCACCTGCCCTTTCCAGAGAATTTAGTGAAGGTACCTGCTACTAAATGCTGTTTGTATTAATGGGTTTTTTTCCAAATGCAGGGCTAATGGGCAGATTCCCAGCTCTGCAGGCTGGAAGTTATTTGAATAATTTGTCCATATCACATTCCTGATTTCTCAGGCGAACGTTTCTGAGGCTGCAGGTGTCTGCTTTCCCTGAGGTTTGTTGTTTACTGCTCGGGCTGTAATCCTGACATCCTGCTGATTTTTCTTTTCCATGAAGCAACTGCTGTAGAGAGAGAGAGGAAGAAAGTATGGATTTGGACCTTGTGATTAACAAGGGCTGAGGAGTTGGAGTCAAATACTACAAGAGTTGTGGAAACCTTTCTGTACCAAATTGTCGTAGACCCGGAGGACAAAATTGCTGATGGTTCCTAAAGAATTGGCATCATGTGAAGCTTTGCTCGAATCCTGCTCATGGGTGGCCTTTGGAGTTCCCAGATGGAGCACATTTTATGTATCTGAAACCTCAGGAACTGTTGGGAAGCGAGAAGTTCTTCAGCCCCTTGTGCTCTTCTGTCCTCATCAGTTGTCCCATCCAAAGCCTTTGGGACTCTGGGAAATATCTTGGCTTTCTGGTTCCTTATTTGTCTGATTGTGAAGGACAAGTGGGAGGATAAATACAAAGGATTTAGCAAATGGCTTTGCACACTCTTCATAAATATATAAAGTCAGGGTTTGTGGTCTTTTAAAAAGGTGGTGAAATCAGCCTTTCTCAGGTTTGCCAGAGGATGTTGGATGGATTGGAATCTTGGTCTCTGGAAAAGACTGAATGGAGGAGTGTTGAAATCTGCTTTTCACAAGGGCACATAGTGACAGGACAAGGGGGAATGGCCTCAAGCTGAAGGAGAGTGGGTTTAGATTCGATATTAAGAAATTGTCTTTCAAACTTTTCCTAAAGAATCAGTGGACAAATAAGGCAAGTCAGGGTGCTGTATCCCAGAGGCCACCAAAATGGGAAAACCTCCTTGTGCCTGGACAGTCCCTGCTCGGTCTGCCCAGATCCTGGCAGGAGCTTTCTGGATTTTATCACTGTTGACCCTGTCTGGATTCTAGACTCCCACCAAAGCCTCTCCCTTAGTGCCCTCCACAGCTGGACAGGGAAGAGAAAATAGAATTAATAGAATTCCCATGGAATATCAGCTCTGGAGAAGCTCCTGCCCTGCCCTGGATGTCTGCAGGGCTGTTCCTCTCATATTCTCACTCTGCTTTTCTCTGTCCAGCTGCGCAAAACTTTTTTTTTTTCTTAAATCCATTATCCCAGAGGCATCACCACCATTCCTGGTTGGCCCAGCCTGGTGGGTCCGTCCTGGAGCTGGCTGGAATTGGCTCTGCTGGACATGGAGGAAGCTCCCAGAAACCAGCCCTGGTACCAAACCCTGCCCACACAAAGCCAGTACAACCATTCTGTGTCGGGGCTGTTCCTCGGAGCAGTTTGGTGCCTCTCAGAGCACTGTGCAGCCCCAGCTGGGGCTGCTCCATGCCCATTTCCCAGGAATCTGGGATAATCACACACCCATCCCCTTGGGCTGCTGAGGGGCAGGGCAGCTCTTCCTGGGGGCTGGGAGTGTGTTCCCATTCGAGCCCATCTCACAAATCAGTTTGTGATGGGAGCTGTGCATTAAACACTCTCCCACTTGGGGTGACTTTTGTGCTCCTGAAGGAGCAGGGAAAGCCCTGGGATTGCAGGTGTGCCCTGCCCAAGTGTGCCTACCTGAAAATCTTCCCACTTTGTCTGCTCTGGGATGAAGCTGACACCGATTCCAGTATCCTGAGGAACTTCTGATATTAAAGGCGGAATGGCTATGCAATAATAATGAAATTTTAATAGAATAATATTAATATATTAATATTTTATCCTTCTTGCACCCCCCAGGTTTAACATTCTCCAGCAGTTCAGTGGTCAGCTGTGTGTTTTTAATGGCCTGTAGTGTGAGCAGAGATGGCCATCAGAAATGTTATTGCTTTATCCAGAAACAATCTTTTCCTGATCCTCTCTCAAATAAATTATCTTTTCTCTTTTTAAATGCTTCTTCCCCTAGAATAAATCCCTCCTTTCCTTGTAGCACTGCAATTTTTTTTTTTTTTTTTAAGCTGAAACATCATAAAGCTCCCATTTGGGAGCTACCCAATTATACCTTACAATAATTCTATTGAATGATCTATAACTCCACTTTTATTCCCTATTAGTATTTGGCTGATCGATGGGCAGCCTAATTGATTGTTAGGGTCAAATGTCTTTATTGGCTGGTGCCCGAATCTTTCCTCATTATGACATAAACCATCCTCTGGTCTGTTGGAGTTCTTGTACTCATTTTTGCACACCAGAACAATAAATTTCATGCTGTAGATGCTGGTGAACAAGATAATTAACGTTGTTATGTCAGTCGAGATAATCCCAATAAAATGGGGGTTTTCTTTTTCACCTAGCTTTGTGGTAGAGATGTGTTCAAAGGTTCATATTTCCCTCTGAATTCTCATTTTAATATAATTTTAGGCTGGGGTATCACTCGTAATTCACAAGTTTCCCCCCACTTTTCCCTATGTTTCTGTGATCTCAGCATTTCCTAGGCCTGGCACGATGGATATCGATTCCTGCTGCTTTTCCTAAGATGTTTCTAACTGAATTAGTTGGCCAAAATTCCCATAAAATTGATGAAGCTGCTTCTTCATTCATTCATAAAACTCTTTTGTGAGGCTGCTTTAGGATGAGCAGAATTGCTGGGAGTCTGAACTCTAATGGGAATGTGGAATAATGATTTCGGATAATCTTTGCAGATCAATCCAGCTCCTGGACATGAGGTCACTGAGACACAGCTCCTGCAGTTCCTGAAAATGAACTTCCCAGGGCTGCACCTCCCCTAGCAGGGTTTTGTCACTGCTCCTCCTGGGATTCAGCAGCTCTGTGTTCCTGGGTGTTTCGGGGTGGCATCACATCCTGGAGCTTTGTGCTTCCATGGAGGGGAATCTGAGCCAGGAATGAGGGAATTACCTGCAAATCCAGAGCATGGCAGACGTTCAGCTCAGTGTAGGTAGGACTTTATTCCAGGCAGGATTAGGATTAAGATGTATTTTGGTGGGTTTGGAGATGTCTTTCAGGCTTGTAGGATTGATGGGTCTCCAGTTTTTCTCCCTTTTTTCATGTTCTTGAAGAAGTTGCTTCCCTCCTTTTTTTTTTGTTCTTAACCAGGCTTTCGTTGATTGATCTGACAGAATCTAAGTGAAGGAAATATTCTTTCCATATCTGCTTGATTAAAATCAGGAGAATTTGGGGCAAAATCTTTGTCTAGGACCTAGAAATACAAATATTTAGAATGTTGTAAGAGCTTTGTTGTGTAAAATACATCTGAAAATACTTGATTTGTTAAACAAAGATATTTCTTTTTGTTCCATATGAATAAAAAGCAGTATTTTCTGACTTTATTGTTTCTGTCTCATCCCCCCTAGTTTTACTTTACAAAGACATATTTCTGAAGAAAAATATTTCATTTAATGTAAAGTCCATGTTGTTTAGTTTTCAAAAGATCGCCCTTACTGAAAAGCTGTTTAATAAAAAAGAATTTAAAGGCTCACTGGTGTTGTGCTAAAATTTAAAAGATGGTTAAACCACAAGAAAGCAACTCCAACTGCTGTGTGGAAAAAAGAAAATAAACAATTGAGGGCACTGTGTTATGCAGTTGTTTCTGTAATTGGGAATAAGTTGTGTTTTTCAGCATTTCATTGAATCTTCTTTTAATTGCAGCTAATGATGAAGAGCTGAAGAAAAGAATAGCTGAGGAACTGGCACTGGAACGAGCCAGGAGAGACTCTGAAGCTCAGAAGAGGAGGTTGGTTCATTAATAACAGTATTTCCAACCAACTTGGACTTGATGCTTTTATTTTATTTCTCTGCTTGCTGTGAACAGCTGAATTTTGTGCCCTGAGACAAACTGGCTGTGAGAGCTTGGGGGCTGCAGCAGGTTTGGATATTAAATCCATGTTCACCAACAAATGAGCTGGAATTTCCTTGTAAGAGCTGATCCAAACTGTTGCTCTAAATCCCTTTTGACCTCCTGAGTGGGGCTTTTTTGCAGCCTTGTAAGCTCAAGCTTTGCTGATTTCTCTGGAGCCCAAATAATCACTCGGTGCTGCAGAGACAGAGCAGGGGTGGGGTCCCTGGGACCCCGGGGCTGAGCAAAGCTGCCTTGGAACAGCAGCAGAAATGGGAATTCCAGTCATTTCTGGGAATTCTGGAGATTTCTGGCAGCTGCAGGATGTTTTGAGGTACTTTGAATATATAAAATACTGTATTAACCAGTTTACACCAGTAACACCCTTTTGATTCCTTTCTGTATGTTGAAATATTCCTTTCTCAGGCATTTTTTTTTTTTCTCAGAGATTGTAGTGGCTGTGAAAGCATGGGCAGAGCCATTATTAGCAATTAAAAATTCCTCTTTCAGTTTAGAAATTTTGGTATCTGCTGAACTTCTGTGTTTATTTCTCCTTTCAGTGATTGTTGTATATAGATAACACAGCACACTGAGTGTAAATACAAATATTCCCCATTGTCCTCCACTGAGAATGGGGAGAAAGGCTCATTATGATGGATTAAAAAAAATTAGGCTGTAATTAGTACTACTCAAACTGTCTGCATAGATCTCAGTTGTTTCCTACCCAGCATTCTGTTATTTAATTGAGTTAGGTTGATGGAGTATATAATTAGATAGAACTATATTAATTTCCCAGGGAAAAAAAAAAAAAAAAACCCAGACTTTTTCTTTGCATCAGCAATAAAGGAAATCAATAAGTTACAGTGAAATCTCCCTCTCTCCTCAGCTGGGCTTTGACAGGAAAACTTGGCTTGTTTTTGAGCTTCTTGAGTGCTCAAGACTTCAGTTAAATGGGATTAAAATATGGAAATATTGGGTTTGCAACATCAGCATTTTGTCACACTTTCAGTACCTTCCAGAATTCAGCTTCCAGGGGTTGTGCATTGATCTGTGAAAGGGAGGGGGCGGACTGGGGAAAATATCAAAATCAATTAATAATTGTAATGATAAAAAAGGACAAATAGCAAAACTTGTGACAACTTTAGTTGTTTCTAGTCTTGATTTATTTAATTAATTTTAGCCATAGCAAGGATTTTTTAAGTATCATTTTTACACAGTATTTACAAGTATAAAAATATACTTTTAACAGAGCACAGAGGTTTTTTTGTCTTGGATGAAACTACTGTAAAAGATGCAGATCTTTTTCCACCCCTTATGGGCTGAATTCTGGTGGAGGTTTGTGTTTTAAAAATTCAAGAAACTCACATTGTTCAGGTAGATTATTTTGTCTTGCATGTTCAGATTGTTCCACGTAATAGAAACATGGAATATAAAGTGTAATAATTTGTGCTATAAATACAAAGACATTGATGCAGTGTTGGAAAACAGAACAAAAACCTGAGTTCCACATTTAAGCTGCTTGACCTTGCACTTTTGATTTATTAACAATTTCATTTCATAACCCACTACTTTTAAGACTGTTGGGATGTGGCACAAAAATTAAGGTTTTTTTACTTCCCCATTCATTTTAGGATTGTTTTACCCTAAAAGGTGTATTTTACATGTTTATATTCTCACTCCTTTCTCAAAAATAGGGGTTTTTTTCCAATATTTAAGTGAAATAACATTTAAACATAAGAATACCTGAAACTTTTGGCTGTTTGTTTCTGATTGCAACTGCCTAATAGCTGATTTTGGTGCTGTTCCATGAGCAGTGTGTGACCACATTTGGGTTTGATTGCAAAATGTCTTTTACTAATTTCAGACTATGAAGGGAAGAAATCTTAATTTTACCTTCTAGATAAATTATTTATTCACACATCCATACCCAGTACAGATGGGCTGGTCTATATAAAGTTAAAATCTGTGCTTATAGTGGGGATTGGAGCTAAAGAATGGCTCTTAAATTATATTTTAATGCCATCAACTCACAATACATCAATTATCACTGCTGTTTAACAGGACTTGGAATAATTAATAAAGTAGTGATTTAGACCCACCTTAGCATATATTCCCAAAATTCTGCACTGATTCCACTTTTCTCCTCTTACTCAGCCCAGCTGTTGTTCCTGACTTTGGTTTTTGAACATTTTGAAATGTTTTCATCTGAAAAGTATTTTTATTTAGAAAAGTTCATTTAAAAGTTCATTGATTTACAATGGAATTTGCAGTGTCTGCAGTAGTAAATGTGAGCAGTTAATGTGTCAGAGCGGCAGTCTTAGGGTGATACTCAAGGGAACAAAAAAATGAGAGGATGGACACAAAAACTTGAGCTTGACAGTGGTGACAGGTAATAAATGATAATTAAGAGAAGAATTATGAATAATAAATAAGGGAAATCCACATGACTCAGTGGACCAGTGGGTGATAATTTGAATTTTGCCTTTTCTCTGCTTATTCTGGACAAGCTCAGCGAATGTTTAGCATTTTTTTCTAATTTCCCAAGAAAATGAGAAAGTTTTTAATATTATGGCCTTGAGAACAGGCATTGGGGAAATTGGTAATTTTCCTTCTGCCATCAGAGGACTGAATGGAATTTATCCACTCCATCCATTAACTTTTTTCATTGGATACAAAGCTGTTCCTTTGTTGGGCTCCATGATACTGATGGTGCTCAGTAAATCTGTTTTTCAAGTTTGCTTTATGAAAAGTGCAGGCAAAGGAAAAAGTATTTTGAGAAAGCAAAAGGAGCAGCTTCTGTCATCAGCATAATGATAAAATTTTAGGTACTGCCAACCTCATCAGAGTGCTGGATTCCTCCACTGAAATACACAAACCACTGCTTCAGAGGCAAGTGATGGATGTGATTTCCCATGGAAATTGAACGTTCCTGAATGATGACTTGCCTTTTTTTCCTTCCTGAAAATCAGAGAAATTTCAGTCTTATTTATTTTGCTAATCATTTAGCTCAGGCTAATTATATTTTAGGGGGTGGGGGAATGGGTTCAGTTTCTTGCTTGGCAAGTATTTGCCAGCTTTCACTTTTTAAATATGATTTGGCACGGGGCAAATATTAATTATATGTAGAATGAAGTGTTTTTGCAAACTGCCATGCATGGCAGTGCCGTCAGTAGTGCAGGAAGTGTATTTTGTTCAAGTCTGCAGTATATTCATCCCTGGAATTGTGTTGCTGTGCCAGAAATCTGTCCCTGTGCAGTTTGCTCATGACTGTCCTGTGATGTGCTGGGATTCCAGGGTTTGTTTCTTAGAGGAAAACTCCTGCTGTAAGGAGGAATTTTAAGGCAGGGAAAGGCTTAAAAATAGATTTTGGTTTGCTTTGGTGGCCCTTCAGTAACTCAGGTGCCAACTCTGCTGTGAAAGTGTTTAAGGTACAACAGAGAAGGAGAAGAGGAGGCTCCAGGGAGAGCTCAGAGCCCCTTGCAGGGCCTGAAGGGGCTCCAGGAGAGCTGCAGAGGGACTGGGGACAAGGGACAGAGGGACAGGACCCAGGGAATGGCTTCCCAGTGCCAGAGGGCAGGGCTGGATGGGAGATTGGGAAGGAATTCCTGGCTGGGCTGGAATTCCCAGAGAAGCTGTGGCTGCCCCTGGATCCCTGGCAGTGCCCAAGGCCAGGCTGGACACTGGGGCTTGGAGCAGCCTGGGACAGTGGGAGGGGTCCCTGCCCATGGCAGGGGGGGCACTGGATGGGCTTTAACCTCCTTCCCCCCCAAACCATTCCAGGATTCTCTGGTGGCTTTTGATAACTGAGTTTTTCCTGTGTCTCTGCCATCTCATCACCTGTGACCAGATGGTCAAACTTGGGTAACTTTTCTCTTGAAAACCACATGAAAAATCCTTTCCTTGAGTAGTGCAGACGAGAGCTCATCAAGCATTCCCTGGGAATGAATTGCTGGATTTTGTTCTCCGTGGCTCACTGGGCTCCAGAGGCTGTGGCATTTTATCTGTCATCAGCTGGACAACTTACTGCAACCTCTGCTTGTGACATCCTCATCTGTTTCAGAACAATCTTTTCTAAACTCTAAATGAGCTTTGACTCCACCTTGGTGCACGGAGTTGCTCTGTGGTGGTTTATTAAATTGTACCCATTAGATTTTTTTATTTATTGGTTTGTTGTTGTGCCTCAAGGAGGGTCCATAGGTTAACTGCTCTTCTATTTGGGGTTTCATTGATGCTCTGAGTGCTTCCCCCAACCTTTTTTTTGTCGTGTCTCAGCAGTACCTTGCATAAATGATGGGCCCTTAGTAAACCTGAAGTAAAGAGCTGGTGCAGAACAAATTCACCAATGAAATGTAAAGTGAGAGAAGAATGGAGAAGAGTATTGGACAAGAAACCTTTGGGAAACTGCACACCAAAATTGTTATATTAAAATCAATACTGGGGCCTGACCTTTCTGTGCTAGTGGATACTTTAAAACTTCCTATTGATTTCTGTTTTAATGACATGTTTATTCCAGTTTCCTGGCACAGGTGTGGAGAAAAAGGGGGAAAATCAAATGATGGATTTATTTACAATATTCTTTTATATTTCAGTGAGGTAAAGGTATGAGGAACATCTTAATGTATCTTCAATTCATATGGGGAGCCAATTAATTTAGGTGAAAACTTCTTCCAAGTATTCTTTTCCTCCTAAATGATGATGTTTTCCCAGGTAATCAGCAGTGCTGAATTGGGAAACCTGCTTTTTTTTGTAGGATTGTTCTCAGGGGGAGCAAAAAGCTCCTTTCTAGGAAACAGTTGTTGTCTTCTGCCACAGGGACTTGTTGGTATTGTTTGGATTAAGTGGGAAAAGAGCCTGGAAAACTCCATCTTCTCTGCTGCTGACAGTCAGAGAGAAAGCTGGGAGTACTCTGAAGCAGTAAAAGTGATTATAATTGTTTTGACTTGGGGTAGGTTAAAAATAAGAGTTTAATATCTCCTGGCAGGAGAAGCTGCCCTGGATTTGTAAAACCAGAGATCCCAATTGACAATCGCATTGAGGATGGCAAGGTGATTTTATAGGGGCAACTGATTTTATAAAAATATAAAATAAAATCGTTTCTCTTGGAGTGCCAAAGGGCCCCTTCAGCTTCAGGGCTGTGGAGACAGCATCGGATTTTGGCCTCACTTCCCACCTCGAGTTCTTCCTGTTCCTCCTTCCCAGCCATTCCATCCCTCCAGCCTTTTTTCCCCCTCTCTCAGCAGACATTTCCCTCGTCTGATCTCACACTCAGCAAAAGATTTAGCAGTGGATTTATTCCTCAGCAGCCATAATATTCCTGAGGTCTGTAGGATTACGGGATAATTCTGCTGTGTTGCAGGAAAAGAGGGAATGAGGAGGGTCAGGCTGGGGCAGGGCTGTCCCTGTGCAGGTGAGGGAAGGAGCCAGGATTAAATGTGAAGGAATTTGGGATTTAAACAGACGTTTAAATCTGAAATAAGTCACCACGTGAGCTGTTGTAGCTGAATCCTTTTTGGGCAGTCAGCTCTTCAAACCAGGAAAGTTTAGTGTGTGATTTTTACCTGCAAAATGCCAAGGAAGCATAAAAATGTTTATGAAGTTGGGAAGTCTCAAACTGCCTTAGAAGCCTGGTCAAGTTTTATTGTCTTCAGTGAGAAAAGCTGTTGTTTACAGAAGAAAAAAAAAAAAAGGTGTTTGGCAATGGCAGAGTTACTCTCCAAGGTTTCCTGCTCTGATTCTCCATTAATACCATTATGTCTGGCTCTCAGGATATGGAGAGATGAATCTTGGAGATGGGAGGTGGAAATTGGAGAAAGCAGAGCTATAATTCACTCCTACCTTTATAAACCCCAATTTTCAAGGGATTATTTTTCACTTGGATTTTAAAACCTGCCATCTCAGCTGACAACTTGGATACTGAGCTTCATCTTGATCAGTTTATTTCCAGGAGAGATGGGAAAATGACTTGGAGCCAGCAAGAGAGCATCCACAAAATAATCCTGCTTCATAGTTTCAGATTCAGGTAGAAAGGAAAAAAACTATTCCCCCCTTGGCAATTTTAAACAAACCTTTGCTTTCGAACTGCTGAGCTCTTTCATTTTGAAAAGCCGCAAATGAGCAGCAGAGAAACACTTAAAAATAATAATAATAATAAAAATTTTTTTAGCTGTCACTTGGTTTTAACAGATAATTAATGTTGTCATAATTCCAGGACAGCTTTTGCAGATCCCAAAGGGAAGGGTATTAAGTTGGAAAGTAATTTCAAGTGGAGTTATGTGGATAGTTAAGCATACACAAATGATGTAAAGCAGTTTTACAATTCTGACTCGCGTTCTCCATGTGCCTCTGGAATAAAGGTGGGAATTTGCTCATCTATTTTTTCTCTATATAGTACTGACCTAAATGCACATATTTTAAAAGCAGTGGCTTTATGAAGTGTAGTTAAAAATCCCCTCAAACAACCTGCCCCACTTTTACTCACCCTTACTCCTTCCAACACCAAACGCTGTCCCAAAAACATCCCCACAACTCAGGAATCTCCAAGAAAACTCAACCCCTGACAAGAATCACTCTCCTTGCTGCTCTGAGTGTTCACAGGCTGTCTGTGGAAGTTCTGTTGATAAATTGAATTAAATGGAGTGAGTTGAGTACATAACTGAGTTTTGAAATGAGCATCGTGGATCTTCTGATCAAGGACTGGCACATAAAATCACTCGCCCATTAGCAAGGATTTTGCTGTTGACAGATGTAAGGCTGAGGTTGGGAAGCTGGGAAAGGGAAAGGGATAATGAGGGTGTCCTGCTGGATGGCGTGGCTTGGACTGAGTGTTGGAAATCGGGGTGACTGAGGCGGTGATGGTTATGTGGGACAAGGTGGAAAATACTCTTAAAACTGTATTTTCTCTGGGTTTGAGAACAGATGTTATGGAATCATAGAGTCATGGAATGGGTTGGGTTGGAAGGGACCCTCAAGATCATCTCATTCCACAGGGACAGGGACACCTCCCACTACCCCAGGGTGCTCCAAGCCCCAGTGTGCAGCCTGGCCTTGGGCACTGCCAGGGATCCAGGGGCAGCCACAGCTTCTCTGGGAACTCCAGCCCAGCCAGGAATTCCTTCCCAGTTTCCCATCCAGCCCTGCCCTCTGGCACTGGGAAGCCATTCCCTGGGTCCTGTCCTTCTGTCCCTTGTCCCCAGTCCCTCTGCAGCTCTCCTGGAGCCCCTTCAGGCCCTGCAAGGGGCTCTGAGCTCTCCCTGGAGCCTTCTCCTCTCCAGGGGAACATTCCCAGCTCTCCCAGCCTGGCTCCAGAGCAGAGGGGCTCCAGCCCTGCAGCAGCTCCATGGATTCTTCTGGACTCTCTCCAGCAGCTCCAGGTCCTCCTGATGTTGAAGGACACAGAACTCCAGGTGGGAGTTCAGCCTAAAGAAAGAACAGGATCAGCTGATCCCTTGCCCTCCTTGTCACTGCTGTTGGACATGTCCCAAACTCCTGTGGGAGTTGTGGGACAGTGTGGGACGGACCAAAGACGAGGGAGGAGTTCATGGGATGGGAAAAGGCCACCAGCAGCTCAGGGATCAGCGTTGGAATCACTTCACTATTCTCAGTACCATGTATAATGAATCAAGGGCTAATTTATATGCATGTATGGCAAATGTTAAGGAGAAGCAGTCACCCTGAGGAAGCAGTGGATATGGAATAAAGCAGTGGAGTTCTCATTAAATTTAATAATGTGAAGTTCAAGCATAATTGCTCAGAAGTGTGATCCCTTCCCTCTTCTGCCGACGCTGGAGTCACAAGAGCTCTTGGTCAGTTGTGATGGATTTGTCAGAGAGTTTTAATGGGGCTGGTTCTCGTGGGTAAAGTGGGGCCAATTTGGGTTCCTGTCATCACATTTGACTGGTTTTGCTCTCTGGCCTCATGAAATGATGATAAATTTGGGTTTGATGAGCTGTGTGATCCTTTTTGAGTTTATATTCCCACGATTTTAAAGCTTCAGCATTTGGGGTTTGTCTTGCTGTATCTCTATGAGAATCTTGAAACTATGGAATCTTTTAGGTTGGAAATTCCTTCACGTTGGAATCCAGCCATTAATTCAACACTGCCAAGCCACCACTAAACCACGTCCCCAAGTGCAACATCTTCAAGTTGGTTAAGTCCCTCCAGGGATGGGGACTCCAGCACTGCCCTGGGCAGCTCTGCCAGGGCTGGACAACCCTTTTGGGGAAGGAATTTTCCCAATATCCAATCTAAACCTCCCCTGGCCCAGCCTGAGGCTGTTCCCTCTCCTCCTGTCCCTGTTCCCTGGGATTAAATCCCCAATCCCCCCCTGGCTGCCCCCTCCTGTCAGAGAGTTGTGCAGAGCAACAAGGTCCCCCCTGAGCCTCCTTTTCTCCAGGCTGAGCAATAGGAGCGCCAGAAATTTGAAGGCAAAATGTCCTTTTGACATCACAGCTTTCAGCAGCAGAAAAATTATATTTTCTGTTAATATTTGTGTGATCTGAAAGGTTTAAAAGTGAAATTTCAGAACAGGTGTTAAGAAGGTGGTTGCTACTAATGTTAGGAACTGCTCCCGTCACCTGTGCTGTGCAAAGTCTTAAGTGAGTGGAGAGTAATGTTTTTAATGAGTGAACAGTGGTGGAAACTTCAGTTTTGAAGAACTTTTTTGTGTTGTCTGAGACTTGACCTTTCAGATAATTTGTTTCCCTATCTCTGTCCTTAGTTTCGTGTTTGTAAAATCAGATGAACTTGAGGTAATTTCTCCAACTTTGCAGACGGGTGAAATGGAGTCGGGGAAATCTCCATCTCGCACCTCTCAGAGCTCAGCTCAGCTTGGAGGTGTTTTCCTGGCATTTCTCACATCCTTTCAAATCCCTCGTCGGCTCCGGTGATTTCCAACCGCGGCTTTCCGTGGCACATCCCTCGTTCTGCTCATGAAATATTGAAACTCGGCACTCACAAACATTATTCACTCATTAATATTGCAACGTGGCCTAATCACATTGCTCAAAACATTTTGGGAACTTCTGTGAGTCCGTCAGGAGGAATTAAGGAGCTTCCTGGGGTCCAAGAAAGCGGAAAACCTGATGAATCCTCCTCGTGTTGTATCTTATCTCCAGTTGGAATAAGTTTTTGGGTTCTGTATAGAATGGAACCTCGTTAAATTTTTCCTTAATTTGTAGAGGACATGATGTTTTTCCCGATAGTGGGAGTATTTTGATTTTTGCTTGGTTGGAAGTAGTGAAAAATGCCATGGTTTATGCTTTAGGCTTGAGTGAGTTTATCTTGGAACACTACAGATCCATCAGATTGTGTAGCTTGGAGACTGTAATAAAGATAAAACAACTGGCAAGTAATCATTGCCCTGAAAAAATAGCAAAAAAGAAATGCTTAGGCTTTGATAGTGTCATAAATTTCCAATATCTGGAAATAAGGGCTGGAAATGACAAATCACTGTATTTCTTTAAGAGTATTGTTTGCCACTTTTAGATTTCTGTGGATTCTTGATTAATGTAGAATAAACCCTGAAGTGGCCATCAAAGCACAAAACTAATATTTTTCAGCTTTTCTCAGTGTGTTGCTGTTGTCTCGGAATTAAAAGCTGCTTTTTCCTTAATTAACATCTGCAGGTGTTTTTCAAGAACAACAGAAATGGATATTTTGAAGTAAACAAAAGAGGGAATTCTTGTGGATTTAGAATTAAATTACTCATCTTGTTATTGTGGCTAACAGGGGTCATGCTGGGCAAGAGGAGAGTCCTGGGCCATAAATCCACATGGCAAAATTAACAATTTGCTTTTCTTGAACTTAATTAAAAACTGAATGTGGAAGGGAAACTACTCAGAGTGCAGCAAAGTTTTATCAGTCTTTTTTTTTAGAGTGTATTTTTATATTTCTTGTGATACAGAAAACTCCTTGGCCTTCAGAGATGCTTTCTTGTTTGGTTCTTAAATTTCTATTTCTGTGTTTCAAATTCTAATTTCTAATTGGAAAGTGGAACCAGTTCTATATTTGGCTTCTCTCACCTTGTTGGATTTGCTCTCGTGGTTGTCAATTATGAATTGTAAGTCATTACTTAATTGGCAAATAATTTTTCCTCTTGTTTTTCTTTGTGCTATGATGTTGTTATTACTTGATTTTAAGAGATGTGGGTTAGACATTTCAGGCTGTCTTAGATAATGCTCTGAAATATTTGATATATTCACAGGTAAATTCCCTTTTCCTTAATCTTACAGGCAGGATGTTCATAGTTAGTTTAAAAGCTGTATAATAAATGCCACTAAAATCCCACATTCCCTGCTTTTATAGAAAGAAAAGAGAGGAATAAAAAGGTGGAATGCAGAAGCAGAAATGTTATTCTGGTGAAGAATTTTCCCTTTGGTCTGAAGCTCTGCTTGAGAGGTGGTTGGAAGGGATGGTTGATCACATATATTTGGTTTCTGTACCTCCTGCCCACATCTCAAAAAACCTAAATTAACAAAAATTGGCTTTTTTAAATATGTATTTATATATATCTGGGAGTATGTTCTAGAATTCTTTTTGCTTGTTGTTGTGTGACTGCTCCTGGAGGTGACGTGATGGCTTTTGTGTTCAGTGTGAGCCAGATCTGATTTAGAGGTGAAATGTACTGCAAACATTATTTTGATTAAAGTGACTTCAGGACTAAAACAGTTGAAAATTTGTCTTCCAGTGGAGCCTAAATATGATAATATGATAACCAAAATACCCAAATTCTTGTTACACCCCTCTGTCAGCAATAAATCTTCTGATATCCCTAAATCTTGGGTGATTGGTTTATCAGGATTTACCCAGCCTCTTACAAAAAAATACAGATAATATAAATTTTCTTCATAGCATCAAGTTAAGAGTGTTGAAGTTCTCAACGACAGTGCTGGGGAAAGGCAGGAATTGTTGCTTTTTTTTGTGTTGGTTGTGTGCTATAAAGCAGTTGAGAAATGAAATATTGTGGAGTGTTAACGCCGACTTTAACTGGAGCTGCTTCGTAATGCTTTATGTGTGTTTTCCAACAGCACCATGAGAAGTGATTGCCTTGCATGCCACACTTCATTAAATCAGCCACTCCACACTTCTTAAAGCAGTATTTCATAATTATTTAGAAGGATTTTATTCAAAAAGATATCAGTTGTGTGGGGAAAATGTATAGCCAGCAGCCTTTTCTGCTGTTTCAGCAGCTTTTTTAACATCCTTTCTGTATAAATGATCAGCGTAACACTCTCTGTTGTCTGGAGTTCTGTGCTCAAACACAAGAGCCATTATCTTGAGCCTTTATATCTGCTGTAATTAAAAATGTCACTTGAAGAATTCCTGTGGAATTCCTGGAGTAGTGACAAGTTGTGCTGTTTAACTCCTCAGACATTGCAGAGGTGCCTCTCTGTATTTTATTATTTGTTGGGTTTGTTTTTTTACTTTTGCCTAGATAATAATATAATTTATTACTGTAGATCCAGCTGATGTTTGCCTTTATTCAGTACATGCTGAATGCCAGGAAAATGAATTTGTAATGCCAAGGAAAAAAACCTACTGGAGGCTGATGCAGGCGAATGTTTGCGATCAGCGGGTTCTGCCGAGTGTTTGTTTCATTAAGCTTCTACAAGCCACCCAATTATGGAACTCAAATAAATGAAAATTACTTCAAAATCCTGAGTATTTTGTTAAAAACTCTGCTGAATTTCAATTGGTTTGAGATGGCTGTTTAGGAATTTTGTTTTGTGAGTAAAAGTCGCCCTAAATGAAAGTTTGGTGGATGCTGTAGGAATTTAACTCGTTGTGTTGTGTGATCCTGGTCACACAAATGAGGGTGAGAGTTGAGAAAAAAAACTTTAAATTTGCTTGAAGGTGCTGCCAGGAGTGAGGTAGTCTTGGATGTAAAAAAGTTCCTTTTTGGTCTGCATTGTGTACAATTTCATAATGAAATAGTGTAATTTTCTTTTATGGTAGAATGCCCTGCAAGGAAAGGGAAGAGGAGGATAAAACCAAACAGTAAAATGGGTGATGCAGAGTTTTCTTTGACTGAGGTGACCTGAGTGTCGTGATCTAGATTTTAAATGAGAGATTAGGAGGAAGAAGATGTAAAAATCTAATTTGATGTTCAGAAGAATTAATGAAAAGAAGAATTAAATGTAAACATCTGAGTGTTGTGGGGTTGTTTCGTTTTGGTTTTTTTTTTAGTGTTTTTTATTGGTTTGTTTGTGTTTTTTTATTTTTTAATTTTCCAGAGTTGATAATGTGGAAACTTTCGGCTGGATTTTTCAGCTGTTCTATATGTAAAGTATAATTCATATCCTTTAATTACTCTGCTGTGTACAGCAGTATAAAGAAGACACATTTTTAAGGGAAAAACCACGTGCAGGAGGTCAAATCCAGGAAGGATGAGGAAGGATCTTCCGTCAGTCTCAGGAAGCATTAAATGCTCTCTCTGTTGCTCACCAGAAAAAGCTGCTGAGACTTCTATTTTGACACTTCTTTCCCTTTTAGACAAAACATGATTTCTCCAATCCAAAAGACAACCAGCATGTTTTGACTGTGCCATTGATTGTATGAAGGATTTGTTATATCAATCCTGCTGGAATAATTTGGGGGACCTTGGGAAATCACTTAATGGAATTTGGTCCATGTCTGCATAATNAATTTTGTCCCTGTCTTCATAATTCGCATTTTTTTTTTATTTCTTTTTTTTTTTCTTTTTTTTTTTTTTTGCTGGAGTAATTGAAGATGCGGCTTAATAAACTTTTATAAAGATTCCCAGTTGGTTGCTGCATTTCAGAGGGTTTGGAGCTGAGCACAGAAGTAATACATCTTGTAATTGTCTTTTTTCCTCCCTACCTCACTTAAATGTATTCCCTGGGGAAGAATCTAATGTACTCTAATGCTGGTACCTTTTACAAAGTGACCCGACTCATTAGGATTTGTTCTCCAGAGCTCCCTTGACAATGGGTAAATGCACTGAGAATATTGAAGCTTCCTCTCCATCACTCTTTCAAAAAAAAA
>WEKY01032029.1:86914-102096 GCA_013390045.1 Picathartes gymnocephalus | reverse complement strand
AAAAAAAAAAATCTATTTGCAACCCAGTGTTTCGTAGCTCCATTACTGCTCTGAGTTCCGTGCTCAGTGTCACAACACACAAGTTTTATTCACAGAGCGATTTTCGAGCGTTTCCATGAAAATGAGACACTGTGTTCTTGTCTCAAGTACTCCACCGAAGGTTTCAGATCTATTTATGGCTCGTGACATAGAAATACCGAGAATATTCTGGGCCTGAAGTTGCCTTTATTAACTCTGTTGCAACAGGTTCAATAACTATTTTCTCTCCTTCTCTCAAATCGCTGGCAAACGGTTCTTCGATCTTCTTGGAGCTTGGGAAATGGATGAAGTCCTTGGGTTTCTGGTGTGTTTAGAGGGAGGAAGGCACTTTCCCAGTGCAGGAAAGCTTTTAAGGTGGAAATTGAGTGCCTGTGGCTGATGGGAAAAGGATTGTCCTGGAAAAAATGGTTCCTTAAAACCAGACAAAAACCCAGCCAAACCAACCAAGTTCTCTTCATGTTAGTTAAAAATATATTTTCTTGAGTTAGTTGTAATTTATATAATTTAATGAACAGTGATGTCAACACTTGTAACTTTTGTGTATTCAGATTTTGATACTTCTGGATTCTTTTAGTGACTATTTGTATTTATATGTCTTAAGAAGCTAAAAGTAAACTATTTCTGTGACAGCTTTTAAAGCGACTGCTCTGCTTTGAAACTACATTTGGAAAGTAGATTTTGAAATTTCTCTCAGCCTAAATCTCCCTGCACCTCCTGTAGGTTGAAACAAGAGCAAATGTACATTCGGGATGAGTTTGGCAAACTCCTGGAACGGGAGAGGATCTCCTCAAACGAGCACCTGACTCGAGCCATCCTTCAGGAGAGAGCGGCCACCGAGGAGGAGCGGCAGAAGGCTCAGCGCTTTGTGAGTCCTCAAACTTTTACAGACATCTCCCATTTCCCAAGCAACTCTCTCCTCAGGCCTATTGGTTAAAGAGGAAAGCAGATGTCTTCTCATTATTTCTTTTTTTTTTCATTGCTAGGTAGCAGTGTGTCACTTTATTTTGTTCAAATATCTCTTTTTTTAAGGGGTTTTGCTGCTCGTTTCCAACTTTGGAACCAGCTCAGTGGAAAATTCTGTTTAAAAGAATCATCTCTCATTAGAGCTGATGTATCAAACCTTCCTGAAAAGGAAATTGGAACATATGGTTGGCTGTTTTTGTCAGAAAACTGACACTACGCAGTTCAGTCCATTTCAAATATAATTCTGACAGATTTATAACTTCTTCTGTGGAGTGTTTGCTTGCTGTATTGAGTCTCTATTGACTCTTCTTTCTAACAATAATCATTATTCTCTGAGGTGGGAATGTGCCATAAAAATATAAATATACTTGAGTGTGAATACTAAAGAAATTGATATTTTCGGGAGAAAAAGTTCAAAATGCTTAATGTGAGCATTGCTATGAAAATAAATGGGAATTACTTACGTCAGCAGCAACATAAATATTTGTTGGGCCCTCTGAATCTGGAGTAAGATCCAAGGTTTTTAAGGTTTATGAGTTGGTAACTTAGTAATCAATCACTTCAGTAAGCAAAAGGTTCATCTGTGCTGTGGCAGTTAAAATCTGATGTTCATGTTAATTTTCCAAATCCTAGTTTAAAATGAAACCAATTCCACCTCAGTGCTGGTATCTTTTCCAGCCATTTCTCGATGCTTTTTCACCTCTGTGATAACATTATTGTTGAAGAATAATTTCAGTGTTGTAAACAGATGTTTAATATCTTGTCATTGTAAAACAAGAGAACAAAGGAGAATGGAAAGGAATTATGACCAAGGTACAGCCTCAGTTATTTGCCTTAAATCCTTGGATCCTTAATATTGTGTGGGAGAGATAAGGGTTTTGTGGCCTGGAGCTAATGAGGAGCTGAAGATTTATAATGGGGACTATTATTTGCATAATTACTGGGGGTTTGCATCTTTTTCTCCCTGTTGTGATGATTTTGGGAAGCACAAGATGGATTTCTCCTCAGCCAAATGCTCGAGGAATTCCTTATTATGGACATGAAACTGCTTTATTTTGCTGGTTAATTTTCACTTGCTTCAGAATATCCAAGGTAGCAGTTGTGTCATCTTGGTTTTGATCAATCTTTCTGTTTCCATCTGTGAATTTTGAAAATATCTGGTGGTTCTTTGGTGCAGGTTTGTCATCACCACTGCAGATTTCTCATTTCCACTGTAGCTTGTTCATTCTTTGAAGTGTGTACTCTAAGATAACAAAATAGTCAGAAGGTTTTGTCTGTTTGTTTCCTTAAATACGAAAATATTGAGTAATTCTCACCTTCCTATAAGTCACCTCCTTTATTTTCCTGTAATTGGTCAGATTTTATTTCTTTGGCTTCATTGCTCACCCTACCAGTGTATTTATTTCCTGTATCCAGGCTGAATTCAAAATTTGTACCACAGGGCAATTATTTCTGTGTATCCTTTGTCAGGTACTGTGAGGAATTCTGTGTTCTGGCAAACTGCTACAGCAGGTTTGTATTTTATGGAGCCCAGATTTGATATGTCAGACTCTTCCTGGAGAAAAACAAAAGTATTCCTGAAGTATCAGTAGCAAAATAAATTCCTTTGCTGCTGCTAATTTGTTTAAATAGTGCAAAGGAAAAGAAATTATGGTGAGAAAGGAAGAATTCTAGTTTTCCTTTGTAAAGGGTACTAATTCTGTTTTTAATGAATAGATGTAAAATGAAGTCATATTTCCCATTCTTAAACAATTTTAACAACATAATGGTTATAATCTGAGAAAGAAGAAATTTGTAGTGGTAACATCCCAAAAGTTAGAATTAGCTCCTTATACAAATGAGGAAAAAAAAGGATGAAATGATGTGTTAACACCTGGAGTACTTTTGTGCTGTGACATGTCCCAGGAAGTGCCCTCCGTTCCAGGGGATTGGCAAGCGGCTGCTGGGATGTCAGCTGCTGCAAAAACATATTTTTGGGGTGATCCAAAGGTTTGCAAAGCACTAATTCTGACATTTGTGCCAGCAAAAGTAGAAAGAACTATTTAGAGTGGAATTTCCAGACCCTGATCCAAACCCTGGAAATCCCTTGTGGAGTCAGGGTGAGGATTTAATCAACTGCTGGTGCTTAACTCAGCAGGAATTAAGGCAGCTGCTGTCAGTTCCTTCAGCAATCCTTTACATGCCACTGGCTGAAGTGTTTTGGACACAGCCTGGCTTTCCTTATCCCACGGTTTTGGAGTTGTGTCTTGGAAAAGCAATGCCAGGGACACTCCAGGAGCTGGGGAAGTCTTGGATCTCCTCTGGCTTTTCCCCATCCCTGGCTGTGGGATATTTGATCTTGAAATGAGCTGACCTGGGAAGAATGAGGATGAGGAGGCCCTGGTGCAGATTTCCCAGAGCAGCTGTGGCTGCTCCATCCCTGGAAGTGTCCAAGGCCAGGCTGGACAGGGCTTGGAGCACCCTGGGATAGTGGAAGGTTTCCCTGCCCATGGCAGGGGGTGGGAATGAGATGATTTTTCAGATCCCTTCCAACCCAAACCATTCTATAAGTCCAAGATTATCCTTTTTTTTTTTCTCTCTCTGCTTTTCCCCACTGTGTGCAGGGCTGTTTCCTGGCCTGTTTTCAGGCCTCCCAGTACATCAGGGTTGGGTGCAAGGGGTGCTTTGGTGATGAAGAATTTATTTTCTTCTCTGCAGTTCTCTGTGTCAGTGCAGATGTGAACTGAGGCAAACACTTTACAAACCCATCCCAGAGCTTTTTCCAAATGCAGCCAATCTGCTTTATAACAACCACAAAACCAGCTCTATTGTGGAAATTGCAGAGTTTGTGTGGGGGGCAATTGTCAGGGGGGAGAGAATGAGAACTGCTTGGACTGGCCTTGTCACCAAACGAGGTGGTTTTATACCTTTAACTTTACTCACTTTGGAGATGCGACATTTGCAAAGCACCTCGGTGTGATTTCACCAAAGGACAAAGTGCATCGAGTGCTTGAAGTCATCCTCGAGAAGTGCAGCTGGTTAAAAATCCTTCTTTTTTCCACACACTCTTAGCATGGATATGATGTTTTTTCTGCCCATCCCTCTTGAAAGAGTGCTTCAGAATAAATCAAATCTTTTATTTCAGCCCAGCCATAAAGAATTTTGGTGTTGGTGGGGCTCTCTGCAGTAAAGGGTGAAATTAAAGATCCTTATGTTGGCTCCAAGAGTACTGTTATTATATTTTATCACCTAGACCTGTTCTTTGCCATATTTATGATTGGAGGTTTTTGCTGGAAATCTAAAAATTGGGCCTAGTTGAGTTGGGCACGGTCTTGTAGAGTGGCTTTCAGTGTGGTGGCTCTGCCATAAATAGTTTATTGATGTTCCATCACTTGAGTCATTATGAAAGTCAGGGTGAGTCGAGGAGAATATGGAGTAGAAAATCAATTGTTATCCAAAGTGCAGAGGACCTGTTGTATTTCCATCTCCTGATAATGACCTGGAGTTTACTGTGAACACATTTGCTCTCCTGTCTGGACTCAAATGAGTTGTCATTAGGAGCCTGCATGTTAGAAAATGGTTTTATTGAGCTGCCAATGACATTAAAGTCTCATTTCCCTCTGAAGAGGCACAGAAATATTGTTCTGTTCATGTGCTGTAACCAGAACATTAAAATTTGATTATTGCTATCATTAGAAGTCTGTATCCATACTAATGCAATTATATCTATTTCCCCATGCGTTGTTCCAGGCTTTCATTGAAGCACCTGTTTGAGAGTGAAATCTGTTGGTGCTGAGGAATCTCTTTGTTTTGTAAATTATTTTCGGCACAAGAACTTCTATCAAAAATTTCCTCGCTCAGAAAAAATCAATTCGGTAGAAGTGTCTTTATATTAAAAAGCACTTTTTTTTTTGCACTTTAGGTCACTGTGATAATCAGATTATTGGAGATTTTTTTCCCTAGCAAAATCCTATTTGAGATGTGAAGTTGTTTTACTTCTCTGAGCCCTGAAATCAATAGACAAAATACATTCCTGGCCCTATCAGAGCTGAAGTGTGTTGAGTTATGTGAGGAGGAAATCTGACCTGTTGTCATAATTGAATACAGGTTGTTCACATGGAGCCTTTTGCTCCTCTGTGCCTGAACTGGTTTGGTGTTTCCCCATCACCCTGGGGTGACTGGTCCCAGTCAGTGCTGGGCAATGACCTCCTCTTTGGGGCTGCATTTATTTCTCCTGTCCTCAATTAATTAACATTGTCAAGAGGACATTCCCTATTTTCCATAAGCAGATTAAATCCTGACCCTTCCTGCTCTTTCCAACCAGGCCTGGACAAACCGTATTTTAAGGATGACTTCACTAGGAAATACCAGGGGGAAGAATTAAATGAGTTAAGGCATTAGTTCTCATGAGAAAAGTCTGTTTACAAACCTGCAGTATTTATTACATACCTCATTTAGCTCATTCATCATTTTAATAGAAAAATGAATCTTTTTAGATGATTCTGAAATAATTTGAGGCAAACTACAAAGCCTGAGGCAAAACAGGATTGCTTGTTGCAGGGAGGGCTTTTGGAGAAGTACAGCACGAGCAGAAGCTGTAATTGACAATTTATGGCAGTAAAAATACTAAAGGCTCATATTTGAACACGAGATTTAAGGTTTGAGAAGCACATGGTACAAAATTAAATCTACTGACGGTTGTTTAGTCTCTTGTTCCTCAGTTTTATAATTTAGAAAGTAGAAATTTTCATGAAACCTTGTTGAAAGTGGAGATTTGGGGAATTTCAGTCATCAAATCTTATTTAGGCCTATGCCCATGGTTATTTTTGTGATGTTTTTATGGCTTGAAAGTTTTGTTGCTGCAAAAACTCTTTTTGCTATGGGCAAGAGGAACCTGGATTTGGTTGTTCCTGTCATAGAAGACAGGAGGAGGAGTTAGTTTGGAATATTGAGGATGGGATCTATCTTTTTGTGTTTAGTTTTGGGGGAAAGAGGTTTGATTGTTTTTTAGAGAAGGAAGTGGGATACAATGAGCAAGACATTTATATTTGGAATATATACAACTCCCCTGCACTGAACATGCTCATCTTCCTTGGAATAAACAGAATATTGCTCCTTTGGTTTATGGCTTTCCTGGCACACATTCCTTCTTTCTCTCCTTTTTTTTTTTTTTTTTTTTTTTTTTTTTTTTTTGGCATTTCTACTGCAGCACTAAAGCATTTGGGAAAGAAATTCAGGTGTTTGGTCTTTTAGGAGATCTTAAACAGATGATGTGAAACTACGGTGTCAGCAAGAAGCTCCTGCTAAGCAAATAAAGTTGGTTTTTTTTTTTTTTTCCCCACTAAGAAAAGGGGCTGCCTATCACATATTTGAAATCATGAGTGATTTTCTTACCTGACCTTGGAAGAAGTGAAGACCCATTTTCTGTCTAAAATTAATAAGTGAACAGTTTTCCCCACACCTTGATAATGGTAAACAGTAAAAAGAATTCAAAATAGCGTGTGGGTGGTGGTGCTGGAGTTGGAATCCCAGTATGATTTGTCACGTAAACTGGTAAATAAATGTTTTATTTCCTCTCTGAAATTGCCACGAAAGGTCTGGGAACCAGAACTCACCTTTACCTGGGTCTCTTTTCTGTTCCTTTCCAACGTCCATGCTGACATCCAAAATATTTGTGTCAGTGGAACAATGGAAATAATTTTCTCCTTCCTTCAGCTTTTCACTTGGCAACATGTTATAGATGTATTTTTTTTATAATTTTTATATGTAACAGTTAATGGCTTTTTTTTCCTCTGTGTCAAAGTTTGACAGACAGGAAAACCACGGTAAAATGAGAATTTTCAAGGCAAGCAAAGTACAGAGAAGGAGCATTTATTCTCTTTAAGCTTTCTTTTTGAATGGTGAATGTGTTTTGATAGTCAAGCAGCATTTAAAGCATGTTATTTTTTAATTCTTATATAGCAAACCCCAAGATATTTGACTGAAGCAAAATTAATCACTGTGTTATTTCGACATTCAGATGAAGATCTAGTGCTTTACAAAGCCTGCTGCTCCATCAATTTGTTCTTTGGGTTGAATTCAAATTGAGTTCATTTTTATAGATTCACTGCATAATACTCTGCTCTCTCCTCCCTCATTCATTAACCAATTTGTTCGCACTACTCCCTTTTTATTGAACGGGAACAAAATTGCTGTGCTATCTCCCCAAATGAATATCATCATTCCTTGTCATGCATGGGCAAAAAGTAGGGCTAATAATCCCTTTTTCCACACACCTTCCCTCTTCCAGGGACAAGCCTTGTTTCTGCCCTGGAGGTAGCACAGAAAGAAGGTTTTAAATAACCATTCTTTGTGCATAAATATTCCAGTCCAGGCTGCTTTTGATTACTGGTGGGCCTTTGGAGCATGTACACCCTGCCAGTTGTGTGACACAACAAAAACCACATCAGAGCCTCGTCAAGGCTTGTCCTTGGACATGATGTGCCCCAAATGCATGGGGGGGATTCAATCGTGTTCCTTTGACACGAAGCACCACACGGGCAGGGCTCCTTCACTCAACAAAACAATGGCCTGGGCCTCTCTTAGGCTGACTTTAGTCAATATTTCTTTGCTTTCAGATTAAGCTGCTTTTGGGTAGGGATATATTCACTTGTGTCTCCTTTAGAGTGCTCTGGTTATGCTCGTTTTGGGTTGAATTACCAGATTTAGGGGTTTTGGGGGACAGAGGGATGGAAATCAGGCAATTTGTTTTACTGCTGTTTTCAGGAATGGCTGAGGTCACTTGGTTTGCTCAGCCTGGAGAAGAGCCTGAGGGAAGTCCTTTTTAAATGTAATTTTAAGTTTTTAATGTAATTTTAAGGGGTTTTTAATATCTTTTTAATATCTTTTCATATCAGCGGCTGTCTGGAATATATTGAGGTGCTCAAGTGTTGTAGCAATAGGTGCCAATATATCTAAAGCAGGTGTACACAAATCAATTAAAAATTATATTTCTGGGAGAGGATGAGGAAAAAAGTGGAATGTCATGCTGAAGCCTGTACAATTTGGGGGGTTTTATATAAATGTAAAGAAATTTTACAGTCATATCAAGTGTTTTTCATATGATCTGTTCTGTGGTAGCTGTACCACAATGGAGGAAAAACTGGAGGAAAACCTGCTCTGCCTCCGTTTTTTAAAGAAAGGAAGAGTTTAATGTAAGGGTTAATAAATTGGGGAAGTTAAAACACCCTTTTAGGTCAGTAATAAGAATTATTCTTGCCCAACCCTCTGGAGGCTGAGGGTCTTTAATTGCACTCAGCCCTGCAAAGTGCAGGGGACTTTGGAGCTGGAAATTCAACCTCCTGCCAGGAATTGTGGTGCTGATGGTGTTTGTGTGCAATTGTGTTTTTAGGGAATCTGACACGCCTCGCTCCCAATGGAAAACAAAAATAAACACTGATTTATGTAAGTAATACAAAGATTTAAAGACAAGGAGGCACCTTCCACTTCACACAAGACCTGATTTCAACAAGTAGCCAACAAAACTTTAATTTTGAAAGCTTCAGCTGTCAAGGCTGTAAAAAAATTTCACACAGGAGTGATATGGGAGAAGTTTGTCAACATGAATTGTCAGGTGGCTGAGGCAAAAGAAGGTGATAATATTTCTTGTCTCATTACTTTTAGGAATTTAGTTGCGTTTGGAAAATCCACCCCTCTGATAACATAATAAGATACTGCAGTGTCTTTTTTTTAGAGATATTTGAATTCAAATCACGCTTCTAAATAAATAAATAAACCTCATTACTTCTCATTTTCCTAATTATCATGCAGATAAACAGTGGGAATCGTGACATTAGGATAAGTAAGTGGTTTCTGATTCTGCTTCAGAGGAAGAAGGTCTTGCTGTTCCCTCTTTTCCCCCCTTGGGCCATGCAGGAGTAACAAATGAGCAAATTTGGAGTAGTTTCTGATGGATGGTTAATGGGGCTGTGCTGGAGCCAAGGGCTGGTTTCTGCAGCAGCTGTCACAACTCCGAGTCATTAACACACCTTGAGTGCTTGCAGTCCAAAATCAGGGCATTTCAAACCCATAAAGGCAAAAAGCCACGACTTTGAGAAAGGAGTTTGAGGTGCAGGGGAGTGTTTGGAATGACGCGTTGGAGTGTGGAGCATGAAGAGTGTGAGTGTGAATGAAAATAATTGAAGTCATTGGGAGGTTACAGGTTGACTTTCAAGTTTATTTATGTCTTTAACCCTGTGAAAAACCCAGTGAGGGACTTGTGCACCCTTTTTCTGGGTGGTTCCTGCCTTTAGAGCCAGAAAGCTGCTTGGAAATCTTCTGGGAGGGAAGAGAATCATTGTGTGCAGCAATAACGAGTCATTTCCAGTGTGTAAAAGAACTGAAATACTCAAATATCCCAAATATTCAAGTCATGCCAGCAGACTCACAGCAATGGCTTCATGTACATAGTATTTTGGAGTGAGGAAATACTTCTGTGGAATAACTATCAGGTTTCCTTGTAAAGCTCTGGAAAGGAGGATAATTAGTGGGGGTTGTTTCTGCCTCCATAAAGGAACATCTAAGAAGTGCTCAGATAAAGAGGTCAGCTGGATCTTTGTTTTACATCGTAGGAACTCATGTCACATTTTAATTTTCCTGCTGACTTTTATCTGCCTGTTTGAAGCACGAGAAAAAAACCCCAAACCCTTGTAGTTATTCTTTTTCGAAGTAATGATGTAGGAAGAAGATACTGAACTTGAGCAAATCATTCTTTGAACCCACTACCTGCGAGCGAGGGAATGCACAGCACAAAAATAGCAACCTTTGATAGGTCTGGAAAGTTAATTTTAAATTTTTCTACGAACAGACTTGACCTTGAAGAAAATAAAGAGATATTCACCCTAAGCACATCTGCAGGTGACACCAAGCTGGCGGAGAGTAGGTTTGGATTGGAGATTAGGTAAATATTTTTCCCTGTGAGGGAGAATTGGATTTGGAATATCATGGAAAAAGTTGTGTGTAATTATCTGTTCAGAGTGCTGGCAGTCTGATGCCTGAGAAGGGGTAAAGGTGATAAATAAGTGAGGTTTAAAAATTACATAAACACAAAGTTCAGAACTGAAGTTCACCAGAGAAGAAATACCAGATAAAATAATTCCTGAAATTGTGATTTTGCCGTGTTTCTGGTGTCGCTTGCTTGGTAGTAGTTTTTTTTTCTGTTTTAAAAAACAAATTTTCCTTGTCTTCATCTTTCCAAAGTCCAGATAAATTCATATCATATTTTAGATACTGGGGAGAGTGATACAACTCCTATTCCATGTGAACTGCTAGACAAAGCCAGGACATTCTTTAAACTTTCCAAGTTGTCCTGAAAACAAAAAGGACAGTTGGGAATTGTGAGTCAGTCTTGGTTTTGTATAGACTCATATCTGAGTTTGAATTCTTCTTTTTAAATGTGGCTATTTCTCTCATAAATTCTGGTCTTAATTTTTTTTTTTTTTTTTTTTTTTTTTTTTTTTTTTTTTTTTTTTTTTTTTTTTTTTGGACAAGTTTCTGTCTAAATTTTTTCCAATACCTCACTTATTTCTCAAATCTGCTTCTTTCCATTTCTGCCAGCTCCTGGATGTTCTTCCTGCCCTTGGTCACCCCAGTTCTTCATTTTTGTTTTCTTTTTCTCCAGATCTCTGCTTTTTTTCTCTCTCCTTATGGAAGAACCACAACATCCTTTTGTCCATACTTTTGTCCATATCTTCAGGACAAAATTCTGGCTCTTTTCTCTGATGCCTGGGAGTCTTTCTGTCCTCTTGGCCTCTATTGCCTGATGCTCCTACGTCCCAGAGCTGGTGGAAGGAATAATTGCAAGCAGAATGCCCTATTAATCCCTGCATTCCTGGGAGGACTTTGTGTATTCTACAAAGCTCTGGAGGTCTCTGGGTTCCCTTTTTCTATTTTATTTTATTTTTCCCCAGGGGCTTATGGACATGCTTAAGTTTAATTTGACTTTATTGGAGGTAAAAGGAGAAAGTGCCCTGAAACTGTCATGATGGGCACCTCTCTGCTGGCTCTAACCAGATTCCCTGGAAACTCAATGAATGCTGAAACTTCTCAGCAGAAGAAAATGAAATTCTGTTTATTCTTAGTGAAGGGTTTTCTCTCTTTTTGACATGGATGAAATGCATTTGGCTTAAGCCCTCAGAAAAGGTGGAGATGAAGCGTGGAGCATCTTTAACTCTCTCTCCTAATTCTGGAACTGTAGCTCGAGGGTCTGTGGAGTGGAAAATGAATGGAAAGTAATTTTATTTTATGGAGAGGGTGACACAAGGTTTTTGTACTAGTGGAACAGAAAAGAGACAACTATTTCTTTTCCCAGTAGTTTTCAGTGCAAGTCTGATCATAACTTGGAAGGGAGTGGGTTTTAAAATCGGTTTTACTGTTCACATTTGGTTTCAAGGATGTGATGGTTAATTATGCAGAGGAGGAACAAAACTAATGAGGAGAATCTCCAGTTTATGCTGCCTTAAAAGTTTAGTATTTGGATTTCTTCCTGTGTAGTGGCCTGGCTGTAAAGCTTTAATCCAAAGTATCCCTGCACAGTCACTGGCAAATAGAGGAACATTTTCCCTGCCTCCTCCATTTCAGGTGGTTACAGGTGTCATCAGCTGTGCCAGAACTTTTTACCCTCAGATCTCTTTAATATGAGAGAAAAGCAGATGTTTTCAGAATGCAATCTGAGCTGTTTCAGATGTCAGCTTTCTGATGAAGTGGATTTTCCTGAAGAAGTGTCTGTGTCTCTCTAAATGCCCTTCTGGCTTGAGGGGTTCTGATTGTCTTCTTGTATAGACAACTTATGCAGTTAAGATGATTTTCACACAAAAGATGTAAATATTATCATGGCACACAAAAGCTGCTGATTATAAATCAGAAACCTCCTGTAATGACAGGCCAAGGAGCAGTGGTTTGAAACTGAAAGAGGATGGATTTAAGTTGGATAGAAGGAAGAAGTTTGATGTGATGAGGGTGGGGAGGCCCTGGAATAGAATTCCCAGAGAAGCTGTGGCTGTCCCTGGATCTCTGGAAGTGTCCAAGGCCGGGTTGGACATTGGGGCTTGGAGTACCCTGGGACAGTGGAAGGTGTCCCTGCCTATGGCAGGGGTGGAATTAAATGATCCCAAAGGTCCCTTCCAACGCAAGCCATTCCAGGATTCTCTATCTGAACACATTTATTCCTTGTAATAATTTGTGAAGGATTGGTGGGAGTCAGGAGTTTTACACTGAGCTCCCTTTTTCCTTTGGGATCTTTTGTACACTCCAGAGTTCTGTTAATTTAAGGTTTTAACTCTTTGGCCTTAAAATCCCTGTGGGGAATCCCAAATTTCTACTCATTCCTGTGTTCCTTGGGATTGAAGCACGTCCTGCAGGATTAATTATGGATAAGGCCACAGGGGAATGGAAGTTGATCTTGGAGCCCCTTCCCACAGAGAGGTTTTGGTGTTGTGGTGCAGGTTCTCATGCAAGGGCTTCCCTAAATTTTTGGAGAAGCTGCCTGTGCTTTCCTGGAATTTCCTGCTGTGTTCTTGGCAGGATGCTGTGATAGCACTTTAAGAGAGTAATAAATAGCTTGTGTAAGTCGTTCCTTTAAGTTAGATTTTCTATAGAACAATTTTACAAATTGTTGCATGTCATAGCTGTAAATGGGTCGAGCACATCCCCAAGTGTGGAGCTGACAACAAAAAAAATCAAGGCTTGTGCTACTCGTGAGGAGAAAAAAATCTATTTTATACTCCATTAAACTGTTACACATCATAAATAATTTATGCTCAGCCTGCTCTGTTCTGTAGCAAAGATGATAAACTCAACATTTTGGGAGCATTTTAATGAATATAATCATTTTCATGACTTTCTCTGTAACAGAAACCTCGTTCCTGCAGTATTCCCCTGGTCATTATATGGATGGAACTGGGTTAAATGATAAGAGTACATTTAAAAGTGAGTCCTTGAGTCTTGCTCTGAGTTCCACAAGTATCTAGAAATGGATTTAAAATACATTACAGAGTGGTTTGGATTGGAAGGGACCTTAAAGATGATTTAATTCCAACCCCCCTGTTTTAGGCAGAGATGTCACCCACTCCAGCAGGATATATATGTAGTGTATATATATAATTGTGCTCATTTTAATTAATGTTCTAATTTTATATTGGTTATTTCTATCATTGCCAGAAGTGTCTAAACACCTCATGTAATATTATGAGGTTGTCTCTGTTCCCAGACCAGAATATTGATGATTTTTCTACTTTCTACTGAACTTTTAGGTAATTCATACGTTTTCTTAAACATACAGGAAGGTTTTTAGACTGCTTTATGTTCTTAAATACTCCCTTTGCTTTGCCAGTGAAAATTTCTTAATTTTTTATTAGTTAAAACCCACCCCAAACAAAATAGCATTGTAAAAATAAAACATGCTTGGAGATTAAAAAAACCAACCAACCAACCAGCCAAACAAACAAACAAAACAACAAAAAGAACCCCAAAGTCTTTTGGACGGCAGCATTTTTTAAGATGTGGAATTTTAAAAGTTAGATTTGACTGAAATTTTCAAAATTGTAGATAAATGTCTGAGTGGAGAACAGTTCAGTTTATTTTTACAGTGTTTTGGTGCTTCTGAGTGTGTTACTGCTGTTTTCCTGAGGTGTGGTGCCTGATCTGAAAATCTAAAGGGGCTGAAATGGGGCTTCACTTAGAGCTGCCTGATTTCCCTTTGCTAATGAAAGTATCAAATATAATATTCCTAAAAGGGAACTGTTAAATCCAGGAAGTGATGCAGTGGAAGTGTCCAGGACTCTTATTATATTAAGCTGTGGTAGCAGTACTGGATTCAAGGATGAATCCAGTGTGCCATTAATAGAAATTACAGTTCAGGTTCCGGTGTTGGTAGTGGGAGTTCATCCTTAACTCAGGACTGGGGTAACATCAACTCTTTATTTTCCTGGGACGACTGCAAATATTTCCTGTAAGAATCTTCTTTTGGACAAACCAGTTTTCACGTTTAAAACTCCTACGCAAAATACAATCATTTAGGTTGGAAAAGCCCTTTAAAATCTTCCAGTCCAGCCATCCCCCAGCACTGCCAAGGCCACCACTGACCATGTCCCCAAGGGCCACCTCCACATGGCTTTAAATCCCTGCAAGGATGGGGACTCCACCCCTGCCCTGGACACCCTGTTCCAATGCCCATTATTTCACTGATACTACTGATAAAACACTGGATATTTGTGTTTAATACCATTGTAGTGTTGAATTTTAAATGATGGCAGAGATTTTTTGGGTTTTGCGTGTGTTCTTCGAAATATTTTGGTAAAGGTTTAGTATTTTAGTAAATAGAAATATCACCTTAAACTTGTTTTGCAATAAAGCAATAATCAAGTAGGTTTTGTCTCTGTGAGAGAGTGGGTGTGTAATTATATCTTAAATTTCTCTTTGTTGTTACCTGCTCCTTTAAAACCTCTTAAACCTGGGTAGAATATTGCAGGAAATATTTCCTAGATAATGAAATTCATGGTCCTCTGCCAGGAGATGACTTTGACTGGGGAACTGTCCTCGGACAAATTAGTGATGGTTCCCTTTGTGTAGTACATTGCAGAAACAGCAACAGCCATATTAAATCTTAATCAATAACAATGTTTCACTAATTACAGGAGCGAGTTTGTATATTGGATAAATTGCTGTTTGTAAACGTTGTGTTTTATTAACTAAACCAGCTAATTACCAGAGCAGAATAAACATAAGGTTTGCTAAAAGCTTCCATCCGTAGCTCGGAGCAGTGGCTGCTGTCTAATATTTCAGTCAATGTGGAAAATAAGGTAATGACATTATAAATACATTTATAACGCAGGATGATTTCTTCTGAAATGCATGTAAGTATTATTGCTTTACTATGAAATATGATTTATTTAATGCATTTCAGCCCCCATAATATTAAGATATAATTGAGATGGGGGGGAAAAAAATTGCATGCAGTCAGAGTCTGCATGAAAGTGAATCACAGTCTAAATTGCTTGTAATTTTAAAGGCACTTAGGGGAATCGTGAAATTTAGCTAATGCAGCCTTTGGTGTGAAAAATGGGAAGAAAACAATTGGCCAGCCTTTCAAGTTTTATTTGACTTCACATGGGTTTTTGGTGTTGGGTTGTTGTGGTTTTTTTTTTTTTTTTTTTTTTTTTTTTTTT
>WEKY01032029.1:39736-86882 GCA_013390045.1 Picathartes gymnocephalus | reverse complement strand
TTTTTTTTTTTTTTTTTGTATCCTGGTGACAGCCAGGCTGGGAATGAATAAACAGAGCTGCTAAAACTTTATCCCCGTCTCGTGATAAGAAATAGCTGCAGTTCTGGTGAGGGATGGGCAGTCAGGAAAAGAGCTGGGGGAGTGAATGATGGCACAGACAGTGCTGATGATCCGAGATGGGAATCGTTTGGTGCTGCTGGGAATTCTGATGGTTATTGCTTTTAGACGGCTGAAGCTTTCACGTCTGGCCTTTATGGTTTAATTACTGGCTGAGCAGTTGCTGGCGATTTCACTAAATCACAGAGCTCCCACACGGGCACCACCAGCCGAGCTCTGCCTGAGCCATCCCACTTTTCCTGCTGATGGGCACCAGCCTGGGCTTAGCTTAGCAGGAGCTGTCAGCTGGAGCTGGGTTTGGCTCCAAAAACGGAATAAACAAGTCAGAGTAAACCCTACGGCTGGGCTAAGATCACTTGATCTCAGTAGGGGATAAAGTGGGTGCTTGTAAAATAAAGCTCTTTTTGGTTTTTATGATAGGTAATCAAGTGAAACTTCTGCCAAAGAGATGACTTCGTGCTTTTAAGACATTTGTCATTTCTTGTGTAAAATGTATTAATGATTCCATAAAATATAAATCATGAAATCACAGGATGGTTTGGTTTGGGAGAGTTTTTTAAATCTCATCCCATTCTACCCTCCTGATTACAGAGAATAAATGTGTTCAGATAGAGAATCGTGGACTGGTTTGGGTGGGAAGGGAACTTAAAGATCAGACAGTTCCACCCCAAGCCATGGGCAGGGACACCTCCCACTGTCCCAGGCTGCTCCAAGCCCCATCCAGCCTGGCCTTGGACACTTCCAGACTTCCAGGGGCAGCCACAGCTTCTCTGGGAATTCCAGCCCAGCCAGGAATTCCTTCCCAATCTCCCATCCAGCCCTGCCCTCTGGCACTGGGAAGCCATTCCCTGGGTCCTGTCCCTCTGTCCCTTGTCCCCAGTCCCTCTGCAGCTCTCCTGGAGCCCCTTCAGGCCCTGCAAGGGGCTCTGAGCTCTCCCTGGAGCCTTCTCCTCTCCAGGTGAGCACCCCCAGCTCTCCCAGCCTGGCTCCACAGGAAATCATATCCCACTGCCCATAATTTCAGGATTATTGGCAGGCAGGATGTCACAGGGCAGAAGCTGAAACGAGGGGTCAGTCGATGGCTCATCCCAATCATTTCCTGTCTGGATGGACTCTGGGCTCTGGCCAGCACCTTCTCCATCCAGGAATATCAGTGGAGGAAATGAAAGCCTCCAGCAGCTCCTCCTGTTCCCCTTGCAGGAGCTGAGTGTCCCTCACTGGGTGACCCAGCAGCCATTCATGCAAACGTTTCTCTGATTTGCTTTGGGCATTATCCCTCTGCTGGAAAAGTTGGAATGAATGGTTTGAGCTAATCCGATTCCCTCGCTGCTGGATTGACAGGAACAGCCCCGGAACCGTGGCACTGGGATCAGTAACCTTTGCACAGGGAGCAGCTGCACCTGGAAGATGATGTTGAATCTCATTTGACCCAAATTAATTTAAATCTCCTGCAATGATTAGTTACTTTGTGAGTTGTACAGACTGGAAAATTCTCTAAGCCTTTCTAATATTAACTCCAGATTACTGGATGTAATCACTTTTTTAATAAAGGAGAACTTGGAGGCTGGCAAACCACATTGGTTTTATTTTGTGTGATTAATTAAAAAGCATGGTGAGGATGAATAATAAACATAAAGAATTGGTAGCTCCACTGAAGCACCACAGCTCCCTTGCCTCTGTGTACTTCTGCAGGCCGTTGCCAAGAGATTTTGTGAGGATTGATTAAAATAGTTTGAAATAAGGCACTGTCTATAGAAGTTCAAAGTAATTGGTATAAGTACTTTTATTAATAAAGAGAGCTTCCATAGAATGAATTCTATCTCCGGGGCTCTCAAAGGGCTTTTGCAAGTTAAATATATAATTAAGTACATTATCTCACACTATTCACGGAAATATTTTTTTTTCCTGGGGTAGAACACAGTAGCAATTTATGGTGTAAAGATCTATGTGAAATTTTGCTGTTAAATGAGAAAAATAAAGTTCCTGTGCTGTTGAAATCCAGTGTAGCACGACGACTGAGTGTTAGAACAGAAGGAGGCAGACCAGTACATGCTCAGCCTAAAATTAATCAGCAACATAAGTTTAGGGAAGGCTTGGACTGCTTTCAGAGCAGAGGATGTGGAATTAACATCCGTCGTGGTCTGGAGCTTTAATGACTCCTAGGCAAAGTGGGAATTGTGCTGCTTTTTCCATGAGACTGCTCTGGGGGTGTTGTATTTTTGGGTTAGGTCTGATCTGGTGCAGCAGCCAGAGTTTATTTGGGACCAGCTTTGTCATACTGATTCGTGGAGCCACAAAATTCCTGTCTTGGAGTTGGTGGACGTGACTGGAGCAGCATCTGAGAGGGAATGAAGTGGGACCTGGGGCTGCTCCTCCTCCTGCACTTGGGTCACACCAACCCCATGGAGCTCCACAGGCTGGGGCAGAGGGGCTGGAAAGCTGGGAAAGGCCCTGGGGATGCTGCTGACAGCAGCTGGACATCCCCAGGTGTGCCCAGGTGGGCAAGAGGCCGCTGGCACCTGGATTTTACCAGGAATGGCGTGGCCAGCAGGATGAGGGAAGTGACTCTGCCCCTGTGCTGGGCACTGCTGAGGGACAGCCTGGAATCTTGGGGTCAGTTCTGAGCTCCTCAGTTCAGGAAGGGGCTGGAGCATGTCCAGGGGAGGGTCTGGAGCCCCAGGAGGGGCTGAGGGAGCTGGGAAAGGGGCTCAGCCTGGAGAAAAGGGGGATCGAGGGGACCTTGTGGCTCTGCACAGCTCCCTGCCAGGAGGGGCAGTGAGGGGGGAATTTGGGATCTGATCCCAGGGAACAGGGACAGGAGGAGAGGGAACGGCCTCAGGCTGGGCCAGGACAGGCTCAGGGTGGATTTTAGGGAAAATTCCTTCCCCAGAAGGGTTGTCCAGCCCTGGCACAGCTGCCCAGGGCAGGGGTGGAGTGCCCATCCCTGCAGGGATTTAGCAGCCCTGTGGATGTGGCTCTTGGGGACAGGGTCAGTGGTGGCCTTGGCAGTGCTGGGAATGGTTGGACTCGATGATCTTAGAAGCCTTTTCCAACCTAAATGATTCAATGATTCTATAATTGAGTTATTCTAAGGCTTTGATCAAAAATCTTCCTTAAAATACCACTTAGAGTATTTTAAAATATTTTTGATCAAGTACTGGCCTCAGAAAGATCTCCTTCCAAGTTGGTAACAAAGTAAAATAAACAGGCACTGACATATAAAGATGGAAAAATGGGATTTTTATCCATATCTTCTGTCACTTCCTTTGGACAGTGAATGTTTTTAAACATGACCTTTTCATGTATTTTTCTCTGAGAGCAGCTGCCACCTCCGTGCTGAGCTCTGCTGAAGTCTAAGGGATGTTAAAGGTGTTGGGAGTACAAAAAGTACAAATTAATGCCCCAATTATGGGAACCTATCTCAGTTCCAGCAAAAATCTCTTCCTCCTTCCCACCCCCACATCCGTAGCAATGAAGTGAAACAAAATTGAATTTACTCAAGGAATGAAATGTGGTTGGGTTTAGACCTCAGATTTACTCCTAGGTGTGACTAGGTGTGAATTCTTGAAATAACAGTGAAGATGTGAAGTATGAGATAGAGATTTGACACCTGTGTTAATGCCCATGCATCCATTTCTGTGTGGGAATGCATTTCCAGGTGGATAATTCATTTTTGACTTGACATCTCTGCAAAATAGAAAAGATTCAAATATTGAGAATAAATAAAATGATGGAATTTTTATCAATTTTTACTGCTAGAAGCAATTTACCAGTATAGCTCTGACTTCAGAAGAGGGGAAAAAAGAGGATTTTTTCTAAAGCTGCTTAGTGAATAACACATTTCCATGTTTAAATACATCTGGTTGGATCTGTCCTTTTTCAAAAGGAAAAATGAATTTTCCACCTTTTCCATGTCATCTCATGGCTTTTTCCCCTGACTTCCTTTCAAGTCCATTCACTTTGGGATCCCCCATGTGGCAAATCCCTGCAGTGCAGCAACATTCCAGCTTTAATTTCCACAATTCTTCATTAATAACTTTAGTCAGAGAGAGGTTTGAGGGGCTACAAACTCACAAGCTTTGAGAGAAAAATATTTCAGAAAGCAAATAAAGAGGTTTTTTTGTTTTCCCTATAAGTTGTCTTTTTTTCTTTTTCTGCTTATGGGGGAAATTATTTTCAAGCTGGAGGGTATGAAAATAAGCAGAATACAACCAATATTGAGTTAAATATTTACAAATAGCAACTCTTTATTGTTTAAAATATTTTTTCCTTTGGAAATTCAAGTTGAGCATAATAAAACCAGGATGAACATGACTTAGACCTATAATATGTTGTACTTGAAACAGCAAGAGTAGTTCTAAAGATGTAATTTTTCCAAAAAAATATAATTTTGGCTGGTTTCATGGACAGCTAAAACCTGTGGATGACAGTTTAGCAATTCCAGCCCTGCACTAATCTCTCCACGGAATCCCTTTTTCCCCAGCACAGGTATTTCATTTTTGGGTTATTTTTTAACATGCCTACAAAGAACTCTACACCTTCAGGGATGCACTTTGTGTGTCTGGAAGATTTCTTTATCTTTATGCTTCTCATCAGTCCTTAAAAATGTGCAGAATTACCTGAAATTCCATTTTTTTTCAGGCTCTTTGCCTCAGTGGTTGGGAAGGATCTTTCATACACAGAATTTCTTCCATCATTTTATTTTTCAGCACGACCTGTAGTGGCACTTTAATTTTAAAACACAGCTGTGTCTCCATCAGCTTGTTTTTACCTCAGCAAAGTTAATATTAAGGGCTGCAGTTAGTAATAAAAATTTCTTGGAGGAAACTAGGCTGTAACTTGAACTGGCGAGTGCTGATGGGGGCTCAGATAAGGAATAATTTCGGAGAAGGAGCTTCATCAAACCGAGCTTTCTGTCCAGAATCATTGTTCCTGTCTTTAATTTCCTTTTACATGACCTTCCCTGATCGTTTGGGTGTCATCCCTGTAACAGTTGTCTGCATCAAAGATAATAATTTAACACAATTGGAATGAAAAGAGAGAAATTGCCACGTTCTGGGTATGCTGGGCTCATCAGCACCAGATTTGCATTATCTGCATGGGCACAAGGGACAGGTGTGGGTGAGAGGAAGGAATTTTTCATCAAAATTTGTTTTCCTTTTAAAGAACCATGGAATGGTTTGGGTTGGAAAGACCTTAAAGATCCTCCAGTCCCAGCCCTGCCAGAGACAGGGACACCTTCCACAGACCAGGCCTGAAGTAACAAATATTTTGGTTTTTCATTGGTTGCTTTGTGCTTTTGGTCTATAAAGGTGATTTTTTGGATAGCAGAGCTAAAGGGAGAACATGCATTAGAAAGGTACCAAATTGATAATTTTGGACCAAAGACTATGGTCAGATATAGTTTGTTGACTGAATTTCTTTTAGTTGAACTGATTTTTTTCACTTCTGCTTGCAAGTTTGAGCTCATTTGATGTTTTCTGCTGCAGAATTCCAGAATTGGGCAGTGCTAAGATCCAAACAGAGACAAAAAACTCACAGAAATATCTTAAATCAAATCTGATGGAGTTATAAAAGCACAAATTCTTGAGCTGCTCTTGAAGTTATGAATTTTTAACGGCCCTGAGCGCAGGTTCTTTCTGGCTGTGTTTGGTTTTTTTGGTTATTTCTGGTTGCTCTGGTGAGGTTGAATTCGTTTTTGTAGGACTCAGGTGCTGACGCTGAGTTTTGGTGGGGATGGAGAAGCAGCTGCTGCTCTTGGTGCTTCAGCCTCTTCTCTGCCCTTTTTTGGAGAGGAATCCTTTTCCAGGGATGTCTGCTGGAGCAGATGACCCCAAATTGCTCATTCCTTTTGTTTTTTGGGAAATAAGCCTTGAAGTTGAGGTGGAGGATGTTGAGCAACCAGAAATAACCAAAAAACCAAGCACAGCCAGAAAGAACCTGCACTCAGGGCTGCTAAAAATTGGTATCTTCAGGAGCAGTTCAGGAATTTCTGCTTTTATAACTCCATCACATTTGATTTAAGATATTTCTGGGAGTTTGCATCGTTACCTTGAACTCAGCACTGCCCAGTTCTGGAATTCTGCAGCAAAAAACATCAAATGAGCTCAAACTTGCAAGTAGAGGTGACAAAAATCAGTTCAACTATAACAAATTTAGTCAACAAACTGTATCTGACCACAATATCTGGCCCCAAATCATCAGTTTGGGTGCCGAGGTTGGTCATGGGTTATTTAGGTCAGAGAGAGAAAGAAAGAGTCTTCATCTGTTGCAAAAAGGTGTTTATTGCAAGGCAGCGGGATCAGTCTGGCAAGGGTGAAAACCAGCAGTTCCTAAGAGCGTAAGGCAGGAGCAGCACGAGCAGCAGGCTAAGTAGTTAGAGGCAGCAGCGTTCTTCTAAGGTGTTCTGCATTTTTCATTCTTCTCTTGGTGTGGTTTGCTGCATTCTACGTGTAGTTTGCTGCATTCTAAAATTCTCTAAGAATTCTAAGACATTATATTTGCTTATTGTCCAATTAACTGCTAACACGGTTCTATGGTGATCGTTTTGCAGCTGTCCTCTCTTAGAACGAATACGTGTATTTTTTACATAAAACTTACACATGATTATGTGTTCTATCCTTCAATTTATCATGTTTCATTGTTCTATCTAACTACGTTATGCCATGTCTGTGTTTTGACTAAGGGGTAGTCAAATTATGGATAACTACATCATTCTATGGATAACTGTATCATTAAACTTTGAACTGGAGAAAAGGACACTCTGGTTACTGACTAGTTCAGCTTCTTATGCTTAAGGCACTTTAAGGCATTTTCTGCTTGCTAATAACTCAAAGCTAAGGCTTTGTATCTTTCTATGTCTCCGACATTTGGGATGTTTGCACTCAGCTCTGGGATGGTACCAGAGCCAATCCAGGGTTTTGCAAAGCCTCTGCAACATCATTTAAAGAGGGCTTTTTAAAAAATATATCTGCAGATATTAAGAATGAAATTGTCATGGCAGTTTGCAGCACTTGGAACTTTAGAACTCTCTCATAAAATGTTAGAATTATTTAAATTGAAAAAGCCCTCCAAGAATGAATCCAACCATTCCCAGCACTGCCAAGGCCACCACTGCCCATGTCCCCACGTGCCACGTCCTCAGGGCTTGAAACTCTCCAGGGATGGGGACTCCAGCACTGCCCTGGAGAAGCCTTTGGGGAAGGAATTTTTCCTCTCCCCAAAGCTGTGCTGGTTGAATATTTAAGAAGGAGCCTGAACAGGGCCATCCTGACAACTTCCAGTCTGTCCCAAAGGGATGAACTCTGAGTGATGGCAGTGCCAGCTGGAAATAGGTGGCAGTTACTCAGAGAGAGAAGCAAAAACGTCTTTGTGGAATTCCAGAATAGCTGGGGTTGGGTGGGACATCTGGAGATCATCCAGCTCCAACCACTCTGCTAAACCAGGTTGGTTTTCCTCAAAATCTGTTTTTAGCAGGCAGAATCCCAGGATGGGTTGAGTTGGAAGGGACCTTTGGGATCATCCCATTCCAACCCCTGCCATGGGCAGGGACACCTTCCACTATCCCAGATGGTTCCAAGCCCCTCCAACCTGGCCTTGGACACTTCCAGGGATGGGGATACTTCTGAGAAGGTTAAAACAGTGAAAAAAGTTTTTCTGAGAAAAAGCTCCGACCAATAAAACCCAAATAACCCCCCACAAAATAAAACAAAACAAAAAGCTCTCTCCAAAATGATATTTTCAATTAACGATTTTTTTTTGTTGGCTTTTGGTGGAGATTTTCACATGATCATCACTAAGATACTGCTTTGAGCACACACAATGAAAAAGGGTTTTTAAGACACCAAGTTGAAGTTACCCTGAGGCTGAATTATCACAATATTTTAATTTTAACATCTCATTACCTGGATTGTTTATAAGAGTGAGCATTGATTGCTTTGCATTCCCAGCATCAGTGCTGATGGGATATTGTATAATATTGTCACTGTCAGTTTTTCTTTCTGCAAATAGAGACTGAAATGCAGAGGAATGGATTAAATTCACCCTGCTGTACTGACAGGTGGGAAAATGAAACTCCTGCCCTCTGATTTTTAATGTTAGAACAGAAAAGTTCCTGCTTCTGTTTCTGGATTGATTTCATTCTTAATCACAGTGGCGTTGGAGTCAGAGGCAGAATGACATCAGGTACAGCTGATGTTTTAATGTGAATTCCTCCTTTCACCGTGGTTTTCATGGATGTAGTGATTAAAAGTAATTTTGGGACAAAATTTAGGAAAAATAAGGGTCTGACATGGTGGGAGAGAGCTGTAGAAAACTCTCATTTTTATTTATTTTCACCCTCTGACTCTCCTGAACACATTTAATCCACGGAGTTCTCTGCCCTGCTTTCATTTATTAGGAATGGTTTTAATTTGAAAATGTCATGTGGCTTTTTCTGTGACAATGCAGATCAAAGTGACACAGGTTCCCCACAAATGTTCAGCAGCTCTTTCCAGTCCTGGACCTTCCAATAATAAAATTAAGATAATTTGTTCCTGCCTCAGGTCTCTCTGCAGGCATGTGGATCTTGCATGGCTGGGTTTTGTTCCATGCTGAGTGCTTGGCTTTTTTATTTTTATATTTTTAATATTTCTACATAAAAAGAGACTCTGTAGCTCTAAAAAAAAAAGACCAACAGAAAACTCTGTAGTTGATTTAAAGCAGGAAAAAGATGTGCTAAGAGGAATCACTCAAAGCTATTAAATAAGGAATGGTTGTAACTTGATTATTTGACATAATTTTTATTCCTCATGAAGCTTTTAAGGAGTTTTGGGGCCAGCACCAACAATTTTGGAAAGGAGGATCTCTTGAACTGTGGCTCTTAAGCCTGAAGTGATGTTTGAGACCTGTCCCAAATGTGGGCATTGGTGTAAAATGTAAATAATTTTTCCTCTATAAACAGATCAATGTTTTGGGGAGAAAGGAGTAGGGCAGAGTGGAGCCAGGTTTTATGATAATGACTTTTATTGATGGAATTCCAGAGTGCTCCCATTAGCCAAGGGCATCAGTGGGAATGGTTTCAGAATAAATGGGGATCCAGCCTCCCTCTGCCCTGTCCCGAGATGGTGCTGATCTGATATGGTTCATAAGCAGATCATTAATTTTTTTTAAAATTTAATATTTAAGGTTATAGACGTAATTCTTCCTTTAAATCTAAATTTCCTTGCCATTATGGGTTTATGACTGTCTAAACCTCAGTGATAAGATAATACAAATTATTAACCTACTCCATTTAACTTATTCTCTTAGATGTTTTCATTCCTTTTTATCCAGAGTTTTTTTTTAATACCGAAGCAATCTTTGAATTGCTTACAAGAGTAATTATGAATTTCTGAAGATTCCACAGCCTTTTTTTTTGTACCTCTGGAAATATTAGAAATCATTTTACTGCAGACATCCCGAGGAAAAGAGCAGCATGGTTGTATCTCCCATTCCTCATGCTGTTGGGTGCATCTTAATTGAAAAAAATTCATCAATATCTTAAAAGAAAGGAAAAAATCCACCAGAAAAGAAGAGAATTCCCAAGAGGCCCTTCCTCCAGAAGGGGAGGACAGTTCCCAGAGTGTTTACTTGTGTTTTAATACATCAGGTTCTCAAGCCATAATTTGGGATTTTGTCACCAATGTCCACCCTCACCTGAAACTTGTCTTGCCTTGATTTGCTCCTTTTTGGTTCTTTTCCTTGCTGGCACATCACAAATCTTATTTTGTGGACCAGAAAAGGTTTTCTTACCTCCTGCATTCCATCCTTGAGGGAATCAGCTGCTGGTGAGAAGGTGGAAGATACAATATTTATAAACTATAAATTAATAAATTGTTAAATTAAATTTATAAATTAAATAAATATATAAATTTGGAATGATATTAATTATAAATTGGAATTACAGAATGATTTTGTGCTCCTTTCCCATTTCCTTGTTGGTGTCCAGAGGTGAATATTGAGCCAAGTGAGACGTGGAAGGCGAATCTTCCTCCATCCTTATTCCACATCCCAGAGCTGCTCAGCCTTGGGCTCTTCCTTCCAGGATTCCCGGTTTTCTGGTGAGGCAGGGATTTATCCCGATGGAAATGAAGGATCCTAACCTGAGTTTTGGCCCCAGTTCCTTCTCTGACTCCCTTAGGGAAGGAATAAATGTTCAGGGAGAACCTCTCTGTCCTCCCCTCACCTTCCCAGCAAACCTTTTGTAGCCTTCAGGAAGAGGATTCTATCAGCTTCCCGTGTTTTCTTGCCAGATCCTTCGTTTTTTCCCCCATTTTATTTCCATGTTTCCACAATTCTTGCATTTCTGTATCTTCTTGATTTACCAATCCTGCTCTGAGAATGTCTCAGGAGCAGGAGATGAGCTGTGGTTGGGGTTTTGCCATCTCTGCTACTCCACTTCTGATAAATTTTTTAGCTTTTTTGCATGTAAATATTTCTGCAAGCAGAGAGGGGAATAAAATCCTTGGCACAATTATTCCTCCCATAAATATTAGACAGGAAAACTAAATTATACTCAGGGAATAGGAGGATAAAAGTGATCCAGGGGCTCTGATACTCTCTGTTATATAAAAAAATAAACAAAAAAATCCTCATAAAAGTATCAATATCTGGTTTTGGTCCCACAGAATTCAGGCACAGATTTGGAGTTAGGTAGTAAATTAAGTATAGACATAAAAAAAATAAATAAATACATTTGTATCTACTCACACAGATGTGTAAAATTTTATTCTCAAGAGTGAGGAAAAAATCCACCTCTGTGCCTAAAGCACACCAAAAAAATCCACCTGGCTTTGCTTTCTTGGTTAATTTTGGTGGAATTAAGAATTCCAAATCCCTGCCTGCATTTTTTATGTCACTTGACCACAGCTCCATTATTGGCTCTTCATTTAATTGGGGTAACGTGAACATTAAATACTTTCCTGGTTCCTTGAAAATCTACTTGTTTGCTGCTAGAATATTGATTTGGGAATAAAAATGTGTTGTGTAGGATATTTCTCTGGTTTTTAGAGTAAAGTAGCCTTTGGCAGAAGTTAAAGCACTGAAAGGTGAGACCTCCATAACTCCCTGACAGGGTAAAAAATCAAACATAATAAAAATATAATGTCTAGTTTGAATAGGCAGATTCCACTCTGAGAATTGCTCATTGATTTTGGGGGGTTTTTTGGGTTGTTTTTAAGTCTTCATTGATGCAGCAGCTCTGTTTACATGGAGCACAGACCATGTGCATTTGGGTCTTTTTGTTACAGATTTAGAAAAATGAAAATTCATATTTCTCTTAAGACTGTGAACCCTCACAGCTTAAATTTCAGGGAAAACTGCTGTGTCTGGTTTTTTTCTTAATCGACTCCAGTTAAATTTCAGGAGATATGAGGTTTTTTCCCCATCATTAAATAAGATTATTGCTCACTCTGTGTTACAGATTAAGCTTTCACAGAAGCAAACAAGACTCTCCTGAATTTTAGTTTGTAGGAGCTGAATTTCTGCACCTGTGGTGATATTCCACAGAACAGAGATTCACCATTCCAGCTTCCCTCTGGAATGTCTGGGAGCTGTAAGTCACTGGCAGGAATAGCAATGGTGCTTCTACCACAGGTTCCCTGTCAGGATCTCAAACAGTGCCCAAACACATTTTAATTTGGGCATAGAAAATACAGCCCTGTCCATCTAGAAATTGAGTGCAATGTGGCAGATGCCTGGTAGACCTCCATGGAATAAAGGAATGAGTGAAAATTTGTCATTGCCAGGGAATGGCTGGGTTTGGAAATCAGTATTTTACCTGTATTTAAAATCAGGGCTGGAGCCCTTCTGCCATGGAGAAAACTGGGAATGTTCACCTGGAGAGGAGGAGGCTCCAGGGAGAGCTCAGAGCCCCTTGCAGGGCCTGAAGGGGCTCCAGGAGAGCTGGAGAGGGACTGGGGACAAGGGACAGAGGGACAGGACCCAGGGAATGGCTTCCCAGTGCCAGAGGGCAGGGCTGGATGGGAGATTGGGCAGGAATTCCTGGCTGGGCTGGAATTCCCAGAGAAGCTGTGGCTGCCCCTGGATCCCTGGCAGTGCCCAAGGAAAGGCTGGACACTGGGGCTTGGAGCAGCCTGGGACAGGGGGAGGTGTCCCTGCCATGGAAAGGGTGAAATGAGAGGATCTGTGAGGTCCCTTCCAACCCAAATCCTTCTGAGATTCTGTGATTCCAAATGCACCCGAAAATCCCTGTGAGTATTTTCCTGCATATAAATATTTTTTTATATATCCTTTTGGATGGTCAGAGATTGCTACAGAATAAGATGTATTGCAAGAAAAGTGGGATTTCTGTTGAAAAACCAGGTTTTTTAGCCTCTCCATCCCTGGGTATCCGTGTTTATAAAGGCAGAGTGTCAGGTGAACTTGAACAGCTGAGTTACAATGCTGATAGATGGGATAACTTGCAGATAGTAGCAAGGCAATTAAATGTAATTATAGCTATATATAAAATATGTAATATAATTTCTTGTTTCCTGCACTGCAAAAATGTGGGTTTTTTTCCCTTTTGAAATTTCTTTTTGAAATCTCTTAGCCTCCGTTGTATTTTGTTACTCCTTTAGTCCTAAAATCTTAAAAAAGGAGAATCTCTTCAGAGTGGGGTAGAGGGGAGCTTGAAGATGATCCAGTTCCACCCCCAGCCAAGGACAGGGACATCTCCCACCATCCCAGGCTGCTCTAAGCCTCATCCAGCCTGGCCTTGGACCTTTCCAGGGTTCCAGGAGCAGCCACAGCTTCTCTGGGAATTCCATCCCAGCCCCTCCCCACCCTCCCAGCCAGGAATTCCTTCAATCCCTAGCCCAGGTGTTTTTCCTGTTCCATTGAAGAACCACATCTTGTTTAATAACCTGAATCTCAGCAGGGTGTCGTGTACTCTGTGTTAGAAAGGATGAATAAACATTTTATGAGATCCTTTCCTCTATTTATGATCAGTCATGTTTTGTTCTGCAGGTTTTTCTTCTTCCTCTTAAAGGACAGAGCAAAGTTGTAACTCTTCTATCATTTTCAAATTAATCTAATTTGAACAATTCTTTGCCATTCTCAATTTCATGCAAATACCAGCGCCATTACTTGTGCAAATAGTTGGTGTGTCTCTCCACGTTTAGAAAATTAAGCATTAATTCTCACTATGGGCTAGGACAGGCTGTGTTGCATGACAAATAGATTGGAGGCATGCAGGAAAAAAAAACCACTTCACAAATCCAGCAGAGAGCTTTGCTCTCGAGCACTCCCAGCATTGGGCAGCACAAAAAGATGGTATAAAATTGACATGTTTAAGCAGCTCCCAAAAGAGTTGGTTTTTTGTTTTGGTTTTTTTTTTTTTCCCCATTATTATAGAAGTACTTGGCAGCTTCTATTTTCCTGAAGCATCCTATTGACTGGGATGGCACCTCTTTTTTAGAAAGCTTTTTCAAATGTTTGCTTTCCCTTCCAGATGCCCTCACCCACAACATAAAAAAATGTTCACGTTAAAATAAAGATACTCCTTTAGAAAATGCACTTATTGTGGGTTCTCCAAGTGCTGCACAGACAGCCCTCAGACTCTTGGCAAGCATCGCTGAGAGCCCAAAAAAAGGAAAAGGAAAGCAAAGAAATCTTTCCTGAGGCTGCACGAGGAGTTGAGCCGAGGGCACAGCTCGTCCTCCTGCATGGGATGCGGCTTCCTCAGTTTTTGGAGCCACTTTGTGGGAGATGCAGGAAGGGCACCGTGGATTTCCTGGGTGGGGACACCTCCCACTGTCCCAGGCTGCTCCAAGCCCCAGTGTCCAGCCTGGCCTGGGACACTTCCAGGGATCCAGGGGCAGCCACAGCTTCTCTGGGAATTCCAGCCCAGCCAGGAATTCCTTCCCAATCTCCCATCCAGCCCTGCCCTCTGGCACTGGGAAGCCATTCCCTGGGTCCTGTCCCTCTGTCCCTTGTCCCCAGTCCCTCTCCAGCTCTCCTGGAGCCCCTGCAGGCCCTGGAATGTTCTGGAAGCTCTCCCTGGATCCTTCCCTTCTCCAGGGGAACATTCCCAGCTCTCCCAGCCTGGCTCCAGAGCCTGACATTGGATCCATCTCCTCTCCAAGACATTTATGGATCGAGAGGCTTCACTTGGAATCTCAGGAAACCACGAAGGGTGTCCCTTCCCTTTTCCTCTCTTTTCTATCCCCATTTTCCATCAAAATCCCTCGGGATGGATTCTGAGTGTCCCAAATCCCAGAATCCTGGGATGGTTTGGGTGGGAAGGGAGCTCAGAGCTCATTCCAGGGACACCTCCCACCATGCCAGGCTGCTCCAACCTTTCCTTGGGCACTGCCAGGGATGCAGGGGCAGCCACAGCTGCTCTGGGAATTCCAGCCCAGCCAGGAATTCCTTCCCAATCTCCCATCCCTCCCTGCCCTCTGGCAATGGGAAGCCATTCCCTGTGTCCTGTCCCTCTGTCCCTTGTCCCCAGTCCCTCTCCAGCTCTCCTGGAGCCCCTTCAGGCCCTGCAAGGGGCTCTGAGCTCTCCCTGGAGCCTTCTCCTCTCCCAGAGTGGAAGTGGGAAGGGAGAAGCCTGAGGAGCCACCAGTGGTGGTTGCCTTTGGTGAACTGGGGACATGGAATCACTGTCCCTGTCTCCCATGTGCTTCTCAGCACTTCTGTTCTTCTTCAGCCTGGAAATTGCTCTTTTTGATGCCTGGGTTTCTCTGTGTTCAGGACAATGAGGTTGATGGTCGGAAATTCACTGATCAGAGACTTGCTCAAGCAAGTTTGTGACTCAGCAGTACTTAAATTCCTCATTAACTCTTATTTTCCCTGCTGATGAGATTCTTTGTTTTGCCTCACACCTCGATTCCATTTAAGAGTAGCTCCTCAGCCCCTTTCGCTGTTGCCCCAAAGAGAGGCACAAGGACCTTGAAGGTGTCGATGTGGATCTGTCATCTCCATGTAAGTTCTCATCTTGATTTTGGTAAAAAGAGCTGGCAAGGTTGATTTTAAACTTCTTTTTTTGTGTTCCTGGCTGTGTAAAAACACCATCAGAGCAGCTGAAAGGGGCTGAAATCTGGGACTCAAGTCAGGCTTTTTGTCAGACACCACAAGAAGGAAAGTGGTTCCTTGGGGTTTCCTTCTTCTTATGATCGTGAATAATTGACACATGACAGATTTCAATGTTAATTGTTTTATAATAATGTTACATTGTTAAAGGATGTTTAGCATTCCGAGGAATCCAGAGTCTGAGGTAGCTCTGAGGTAAAAATGTGGATGTTTTCAGAGGAAATACAAACATCTCAACTTTTTAGGGTTTTGCTGAGCGATCGGCTTCGCTGATAACTTGTGGCAATGAGTTCTGCAGGTTAATTATGCATTTAATTGGTTTCAAATTTGTTGCTTTTCAATTTCACTGTTCACTGAATATTCTCCTCGGTCTTGTATTATGAGAAGGAGTAAATAGGGGAGCCTGGCTCACCTTCTCTGAACATTTAATTATTTTGTGTACCTCTCTCCTGTACACAGAGCTCTTCTCAGGGGTTTGGTCTTTATGTATCTTCAGCTTCTTTCTTTTCCAAAGCTTTTCTCTGCAGTGACCAGAATATAAATATACAGAGAGTGACCAGAGCCCTGGGAGGATCTGAGTTTTATTTGTATCAAATACTGTAATCTCACTGTGGTGTTGTCTTCTCCTTCCCCTTTTCTTTGTAAATCTCCTGTTTTTATTTTGCTGTTGTAACACATGGGACACGTTTTCCTCAGCTTTTCCTGCAGGAATATCAAGTTCTTCTCTGAGGCTTTATAGTCAGGATAAAAAAAGCTTCACTTGGCTCTTACAGACTTTCTCTTCCAAGTTATTTTCCACTCATCTTCATTGGATCCATCCTTGGAGGTGTCCAAGGCCAGGTTGGATGGGGCTTGGGACAGTGGGAGGTGTCCCTGCCCGTGGCAGGGGTGGCACTGGATCATCTTCAAGGTCCCTTCCAACCCAAACCCTTCTGGGGTTTTACGTGCCATGAACTTGTCTGGTTTGATCTCTTTGGCCATTGCCAATCCAGTAATTTTTATGAAGCCCTTGAGGATTTCATTGGACTTCATTATTACTTGCTTTACATTTTTCTGTGCAGAATATGCTATTGAGTTATTTTTGAATATCCTGTTGGACAGCTGGTTTATTCTTTCCAAGTGGGACAAAATTATACAGCAAAATGTATAAACATTTTAGTACAGCCATGTAGAACCATGTTTTTGGAACAATCTCTGCAGTGTTCAACCCTTTAAATGTTGTGTCAGCAAATGTTTGTGACAGGGATGTCAGAGCATGGAATAGAAATGTCAGCATCAGTCCCTCTTTCCATTGTATTTCCTCCCTCCAGTTACTTAATTATATTCATAATTTTGAGGGTTTGTTTAGTTGCCCAGTCCCAAATTCCTGGCACACTCAGACATTCACCATTTGAACAGGGCAAGGGCTTTAAAAAAAAAGAAATTATTTTCATTTATTTTTCTCCTACGGTCTTTACAAAACTCACGTGTTTGTTTCCCTTCATGTCTTGCATTAAATCGCCTTTTTCCATCCAGTTTGAATATTTTCAGTTCTTAGAATATTATTTATTTCTGTTAGAATAACACAAACACCAGCAGAGCTTGAAGTATAATTATGTTAAACACTGCACAGATGTGTAGTGAGTTCCAGGCTCTGCCCTGGAGACTCTGCAATCGAATGAGAAGAGAAATAAAAGTGCAGTGAGTGGAAGTTGGACACAGAAATTCAATGACACGTGTTACAGGATTATAGAAAAGGAAGATGCTCACCAATAATCGATGCATAAATCAATCCCAGCCCCTTTCAGAGCTGCTCTACTCAAGGTAGTAATTCTCTGGTGCTTTTCTTTCAGAATAAGTTGTTCAATCTTTAAAGAAAGCGCTGAAAGACCAGCGTTGTAATTTAGTAATTAAAATACAAAGAGCTTTAAATCCTGCTGTGTTCTCCCACTTTCCCAAGGCTTTGCTGGATCTTAGTTTGGAGGTAGTAATTTAAGGAGTTATGGTAACTACATGGTATTAACTCAGGATTTTCACACTTAGTTAAATATTTTATGGATATAATGTGAAGAACTACAAGCTGTCCTATTAATTGTTTGAATTGATTTTTCAGAGTACTGGAAAAAATGAAACAGAGCTAAAAGCAGACTTATTAATTGGGATAAATTTTGTTTAGTTTGGTATATGTGGCACATGAGTTAGCTGTAAGTATTTTTCTTCCTGTGTGAATTTTTTGTGTGTCTCGATGCCAGAAGGTCTGTGGGGAAAGTTGGAACATTCCAAAAGTTCACCAAAATTATCTTCCCTTGGCAATGCTGAGGTTAATCCCTGAATTTCACTGTTAAGTCAAATATTCTGTTTAAAGATGAGTTTGTTTCCGAGTTACATCTTCAGTCTGAAATTATCTGCAGGTTACAGTTCTTTTGTTGACAAGCTGAATAGGAAAATCTCTATTTTGGAATAATGGGACATAAAATGGCTTCACAGTTTGGGACAGAATCAATGAGTTTCAATGGTTTGTTTATTACTAAATAGAAGAATTCAATTTAACAAGATCAAAATTCCAAGAAACACAGATAAAATACCTTTAAGACAACAGATTATCTGTATTTTTAGTGCCTTTTTGAGCATCCAAAAATGAAGCTTCTGCTTGTGTTGTATCTTTCAAATTGAGAAACACCTGATGTAGTTCCAAGTGACTCAGTTCTGTGTCTTGAGCAGAAATCAATCCCTTGAATAACTGAGCAGCAATAAATGTCCTTTTATTTGCTATTCCGGAGTGAATTTCCCTCCTTGTGCATCATCACTTTGTGCCTTTAGTGGGAATTGCTTCCCAGGATAACAGATTGAGCAGCCACTTCCAATGAGGCAACTTGTACTGGGAGGAAATGATATCATTTTGTGCAGAGTTTGGATCACTTGATAGAAGAAGTGGGATATTCACAGATGGAAAATAACTCTGGAGATGCTGAGAGGCCTCTAATAAACAGAAAATACAGGAGGTTTTCAATGGGATTCCAAATGAGATTGGCTTTGAAGTGGCTTCAATGAGGTGGTGAATTTTCATTGCTTTTATTAATGCAGCATCCCTAAGAATTATTTCACTCTTTATGTGCAGTCCACTGAATCTTCGGTTTACAAAGCATGAGAATTGAGGCTTTTAAAATGATAATAATACGACATTGCTGAGAAATGATCCTGGGTTTTGGACAGAAGAATGAAGAGCCCTACGTAGAAAGCTTAGATTTAAAATTTTTCTCTGAATATTTGGGTATGAGGCAACTGAGGTGCAAATTTCTTCTCTCTGGCTTGATGAGCTTTTGGAGGGGTGGTGCTTCCATACATTTTGCTTTGCTTTACATCATGTTTTGTTTAAAAATGCATCAAGTATTGGCCCTTTGTGCTTAGTAATAACTTTCCTTTACCCTTCTGTTGTTTAATCCAGGAATTTAAATGTATTTCTACAAAATCATAATTAATACCAATTCTGAACGCAGTTAAAAATGGCAAAAATATTTATGATTTGCTACAATAGCGGTGTAACAACAAAGATGGAACTAGAACAGAGTCCTAAATCAGTTTACTGGCAGTTTTCCCCTGAATTTTACAGGATAATGGTCCTCTTGCTCTGTTTTATAGAGAGAAATCCACTTTGGCTCATACGGAGCAGTCTCTGCTCCTTTCAGTTTCGTGGAAAACTACATGTTTGACATATGACTGAAACATCAGAAGCTGTCAGCAACGGTTAGAGACAATATTTGAATTGCTACAAATACCTGGCAGCAGTACAGATAGTCTTTAAAATGTTTGATCTCCTTGGACTGTGTTGGCTGACTGAAAAGCATGGATAGAGTTTCAGGAATAAGTCATGCCTCTCTTTCATTCCTGCTGACATGCAGAGATGTAATTCAGATTTTTTTCAGCATCTCTTTTTCCTTTGAACCGACGTTGGCTGGAAACACGAGGCTTTTCTGCCTGTTGCTAATGAAAAGAATAGTCATGAGTGTATTTTAATTTTTATTTGCAAGGAAATAAAGTCTTCAGAGTCTGTTGTTTTGAAGCTGAGCAGACCAGATGGTTCATTCAGAGTTTGAGGACAAGTGGCAGCTTTTCTTTAGTGCTGATATTGTACAAGGATGGGTTGGACGGGGCTGGGAGCAACCTGGGCTGGTGAAAGATGCCCAGGGGTTGGAATGAGATGGTCTTGAAGGTCCCTTCCACCCCAAAGCAGTGTGGGATTCTGTAATTGCTCCTTTCTGGTGACGTGGTACAAATGCATGATTTTTCTGCCCCTCGCTTTAGGGTAGGGTCATAAAATAAAATAAATCAAGCTGGAAGGAACTTGAGGTCCCCTCAAGTTGGTGGTGACTCAGAACTTCCCTCCTGCTGCTTCTCCTCCGTGAGCTGTGTCCCTGCACGGGGTCTGGGGACCTTGCAGGTGGAGGAGGCTCAGCAGAGCTTTTCTGTCTCCATGTTGGGAAGTTCTCAAACCCCAGCTGGATACGGCCTTGGGGTTCCAGCTGTGGCCTCTTCCCCGCCCCTGGTGGAGCAGAAACCTCTGGGTGTGTCTGCTCTCCCTAAATCATCCATCTCCTCCTCCGGGTGTCCCACCTTCTGGAGGGGCTGCCCAGGGAGGTCTGGAGTGCCCATCCCTGGAGGTGTCCAAGGAATTCTGGATGTGGCACTCAGAGCTCTGGGCTGGGGACAAGGTGGGGATCGGGCACAGCTCAGCCTTGATGATCTTGGAGAGCTTTTCCAACCTCAGGGATCCTGGGATTTTCCTTCTTCAGCTTTTTATTCTGGCATAATAAGGGCATTCTTATTCAGCTTTTTATTGGGGCAACAACTTCAATGAATTTCTGCCTTGGTGGAGAGCGACGTTCCTGTGGATTTTCCTGGGCATATTACCATGACTCACATTAGGATTGGAATCTGTAACTCTTTTCTTGGCATTTGTACATTTGTTTTTTTCTCCTTTGGTCTATAACGAGATTCAGTAAATGAAGCTTCTTGTCACATGTTCTGTTCTCCACTAGATCCTTACTTGTTCATAAATTCAAATTTTTAATTTTCTCCCATTAGCCTCCTCCTCTGAATGTGATCTTTTTTATCTGCTCGACTCACTCTTTTAGGACTTCATTATTTTTAGAAAATGTACTGTAGCACATTTAGTGGTAATTACAAAAGCTTGTTTTAATTACACTTGTCAAAGACTCCTTTTTATGATGCATTATTGGTGCTGCCGTTTCCAATTCCCAACAATTCTCCACCTTTACAAGTGGAAATGAACATCCCTCTTTTCAAGTGATATGTCCACATGATTTTTTTGTGCTTGGGAATGATTTTGGGCAGAGTGATAATTTAAACAGGAATTCTTTGAGGGGGGAAAGGATCAGCATCTATTCCCAGGAATACCTATAAGTTCCTGGTGTTGCCTGTTCAGAATGAATGTGTATTTACATGCTAAAATAGGTTAAAAATTAAAACTGGGGCAGTTCAACATCCATTAAATGTGGAAATTGGGAATTATTTTTCTTGAGATGCTCCAAGTAGTGGAAAAGGAGAGTAGTTTTGCTGATGAGAATAATTTATGCAAATAATGAAGCTTTATCTGATTTTATCAACGTGCTAATGTGGATGCACTGGGCTTTACTTGGGTGAGTGGGAGAGGAATTCAGTGGATGTCACATCCCTGGAAACATCCAAGGTCAGGCTGGACAGGGCTCTGAGCAGCCTGGTGGAGTTGAAGATGTCTCTGCTTGTGCAGGGGTTTGGGAGATGATCCTTAAGGTCTCTTCCAGCCCAAACTGTGATTTATGAAATGCCCAAAAACTGTTTTACAACATGACACTCGCAGCCTGGATCGGGATTCCAAGCTCTGGGATTGACACCCAGCTCTAACCCATGGATATGCTCTTCCAGTGAACCTCAGGTTGGAAAAGGCATGGAAAACCTCCAACAATGCGCTAGAGGAAGATCATATTTTGAAATCTCTCTTCTGCTGGGCCATCCCACTCATCCTGAGCTGCCAGCAGATCTCCTGTGGGATGGCGGAGCTTGTGGAGCTGCCACCACTTCCTTTTTCCCTTGAATCCATTAATTTTTCCTTCAGGCTCCTCCCAAGGCCTGCAGATATTCCATGTGAGCTTCCCCATGAGAGGAGCCCTCATTGCTGGGGATCAGCATTTCCTTAGGAAAAACATCCTTCCTTCAGAAACTCGATGTGACAAGAGCTCTTCCAGCCCCAATGCCAGGTCTGGAATCCTTGGATGTGCCTTGGGAGGTCCCCCTGATGTTTGGTGAGATGACCCTGAAGCAGGACCTTCAGAGGACTTTCACTTGGCTGATGTTAATTCAGAAATTCACTCTGCACCCTTATTTTGAAGCAGATGATTCTTTTCCCAGAAAAATGTAAACTGGAGGCATCTCAGCAGTGTTCCACTGAATTTTTGGGATGTTCAGTGAATTTGGAGCTTGGAGTCAGCGCTGAGGGGCAGCTCTAAACCTGGGACTGCCAAAGGCTTCAGGAACTGAGTCTGAAATCTGCCTACAAACCTGCATTAAACCACCTGATAATGATATTATTTTCATCAGCTCCTTAAATAATAGCAATTTATGACTACACACACCTGGAATCTTGTGGCATCCAGCAATAGATTCCTTTTTTATTTTTAAAATTTAATTATTAAACATAGACTTTCAACTGCTTGTTTGCTCTGTTCTGCCTCACAGAGGACAAAATAAATGTGTTTTTTGTTGTATTTAGTGTGAGTAGGGCTTGGCTTTGTCAAAGATGGCTCTGCAGGTGTCCCTGCTCTGGGTACAAGGCGATTCCTGGAATTTTTTTTGTAGAGAAGAAATCCATTTCTCCAGTGATGGCAGCTCTGGCCAGTGCTGTGCCAAATCCAGGTGCTACCTTTGAAAACAAAACCCAGGCTGGTCTTTAAACCTTGGTCCAACTTCCTTGTGATTGTGAAGAACCTGTGTTTAATATTGGTGGTCTGGTTTGGGTGTTCCATTTGAGTGGTTTTGGGAACCAGAGGTGGCTTTTTGAAGCTGTTCTTCAGAAAACACCCAAGCAAAGGTTTTGTTTATCAGAGTTTTTTTTAATGAAGAAGCAACAGCCTGTTCCAGTATCTCATTTACACCTGAAGTGCAACATTCAGCTAATTGAAAACATGGCTATTCTTAATTATTTTCTTGCAGCTCATTGACATTCACAGGGATCTCATTGCTGCAGCCCCATAAATATAATATTACTTTACAGGTTTTTATTTTGGCACTCAGTTCTCCTCTATTGGCATATTTATAATCTTCTGTATAAATGAATAATTTCATTTATTATTTATTCATTTGAACTTTGCTGTGTCTGCATTACTGTACAAGTGTCAGGGGTGGAAGAAACTCTTTTTTGCTGAGTTTCTTACTTGGCAACCAAATCTTCCAGTTACTTTCACAACACAGGGAAGCAAAGCTTTGGATAAACACATTATTTAGTATTTTATATACAATATTTCTCCTTGATCATTGATAGACATAGATCAGGACAGTGAGCAGTGTCACTGTAGAGCAATAAAATCCACCTGGTTTCATGATTAATTATTTTGAGGGGGACAGGGAACCAAACCCAAAACTCAACCCAAAAAACAAACTTCCCAGCGTAAATACAACTTTCCAGGGCAAAAATCTTCCATTCAAAGGGATATCCTTAGAATAAATGTTATTGCATTCCACGATCAGAACAAGACAGAGGAAAAGGGTTTAAGCTCAGCTTAAATTCTGGAGGATAAGGATGGGTTTTGTCTCTTCTGTCGTTGCTGTTGTGTTTTCCACCCTGCAAAGCTCTGTCCTCGTGAATCGTCAGAAATGGGGAGAGTGAATTCAGTCAGGAGGTTCTTCTCTGGGTTTGATTCCATCCCACGGCCTTTCCAAAGGCAGCTTTGGTTCCAGGTCATGGATAGAATCATGGGAAACACGACTGGGTTGTAAGAATTAAACCTTAACTGAGTTCTCCTGAGCTTTATGGAATGTTAATTTTATCTTTTCTTTGTCACTGGCCTGTTTAATCCATTTGCACAGAAGGAATGATTTGGAGATCTTCTGTCTTTTGGGGATCATGGAATGGTTAGATATGGAATATTTGCATTGGGAACCCATGAAGATGCCTTGTAGATATGGAATATTAGATCTGGAATATTAGATATGGAATAGGAGGTATGGAATATGAGGGATTCCTGGCACAGGGTGCCCAGAGAAGCTGTGGCTGCCCCTGGATCCCTGGAAGTGTCCAAGGCCAGGTTGGGCACTGGGGCTTGGAGCAGCCTGGGACAGTGGGAGGTGTTGGGGTTGAAATGAGAAGATTTTTCAGATCCCTTCGGACCCAAACCATTCCATGAATCCACATTTGGGAGAGGATGGTTTTGGGAGACACAAAAGCTGCAGTGAATTTTCAGCTGTTCTGTACCCACCAGGTCTGGGAGGTCGTCAGCGATTATCCATAAAAAGAAGCAAACCACGATCAATACAAAGCACGGGAATTTGGCTGTGGGATATTTCATGGAATGAGCTCTGGAAAATCTGTAATTAGTGAGTCAAGGCTGATTTAAATGCTGGTGGACAGGGCATGTGCTCCATGGCATTCTGATGGAGTGGCTGGCAGAGGACAGGCTTTGGTTCATCCAAAATTCTGCTTTTTGGGGTATTTTTGGTGAAATTGCGTGAAATTTCCCCAACCATTTCCAAGTAGTTTTCTGCATTTTTCCAGGTATATCTGACATGCATGTGGGGTTTTTTGCATTCTTTCTATTCAGCATTATATAATAAATTTAATTTGAATTTTAATACTTTTACATGCTTCAGGACATAGAAACAAAGGTAAGTAGTTAAATAAGGAAGCAAGGGAAAATCCAGACTTTTTAATGTATTCCTCGGATATTTGCTAAAAGACCCCAAAAATTAATCTTGACAAAGGGAATCAAGTCTTGTATCTGTCACTATGTGGTGTTATTGTTGTAATGATCTCTGTTTGATAATTATTAGTCACCAAAGATATTTTATTTAAAAATGATGGATCTGGAAAATATTTGCATGGATAATTTAGGTGTTAAACCTTCATAACTTAGTTAAAAATCACTTGTCTATTTACACTGCAGGACTTACAGCTTTATATATTTTTAATGAATTCCTCTGTGCATGTGTGTTTTTTAAATGTATTTTCTAATTTTTAATGAGTCCCCTTAATCCTGGAAATTGGGAAATAACTGCAAGTGAAAAGTCAAAAACATTTGCTGGGAGCAGTGTCTCTTAAATGAACACTCAAGTCATATTGGGATTGAAAAGATAAATATTTTAAATTTTTCTGTGTTATTTTACGTTATTGGACATGGGAGTGATTCTGTGGTCAAGTTTTCCAACTTAGTGGTACTTCAGCCAATCTGGGAGTTTCCAGAGGAGTGATTCCTAATTAAATAGGACAAGACAGTTTTGGATGCACTTTTTGGCAAATTTATAAAAGGATTTTGTTCTTCCCAAGTATCCACCTGCTTCGAATTAGGTTTTCTTTTCCTAAGGTCAGAAGCGATTTGCCGAGTTCATTCAAATAAAAAAATAAAAATAAATCCCAGCCTGGTGCGTTTTGGTGATGTTTACAAATCCATTTGCACAAACTCGGTCAGGGCTGTTGAGGAGGGGAGGAAAAAGCCCAGAATTATGGACAATATCCTTGATTCCAATATTTTTTTATTATTCTACTTTTATTTTTAGGCCAGGCAGCTGGAAGAGAAGGACAGGGAGCTGAAGAAACACGATGCCTACTACAAAGAGCAGCTGGCTCGGCTGGAAGAGAGGGTAAAACTTTTTTTTTCCCTTTTAATGAACATTTTTTTCCTCTTTTTTTTCCCCTTTCTGTTTGTTTCTGCTGCTGGTTATATTTACAAGATTACTTTTTTAAGGAGATAAAGGTGAAAATTCTGGCCAGAGGGGTTATTTTTGTATTGCTGCTGCTGTTTCTGGCTTAATATTGACAAGGTGGAAGGTTGGATGGTGAGAATATTTGTTTTCTTTACTAACGAAGTTCTCACATTCGCTGTGGGATTTCATCTGTCACGGTAATTACAGACAGAAAAATGAAATAATGAGGTTATTTTATACCAATGCTGATGAGGAGCCAGTGGAAGTGAAGAACTATCACCAAGTAAAAGAATTTAAATTAAAATAACAACAAAAAAAAGTGAAGAGTGAAGGGACATAGTGAATTTCTTCCTTCACTGGGTGGAATTAGTGATTCCTCCATCAGTACATGGAGAGTTTAATTTTAATTCCAAGTTTATACCATGTTTAAAAAGCACTTCTGTGTCTTTATCTCATCACAGACTTGAAATTAAACTGCAGAGAGCAGCTTGGGAAGCTGTGGGACTTGCTTACAGTGGCTTAACATATTGCTGTTAACATTCCTATTCTTTACAGGGTATTATTTTATAGGATGTTAATTTCAAATAATTACTGCTGTCATCATTTTCTGGCTCCCAGGTTGGTTGTAACCTCCAGCCTGAATACATTTGCCTCCTTTACCCCCCTGCCTTCTTCCTGAGCTTATAGATTGGTGATTAATTCGGATTTTTTTTGTTAGCTGGTTGTGAAAATATTAACAAGATACATATTCATTGATGCAGCTTAGCAGTCCAGAAGAAACCCCCTCGTTTTTATGGATTAGGAGGAAGAACATGTTGCATGAATTATCAGTGTGTATAATTGGTCTTAATGAATGTTTTAAATCGAGGGTTTATCCGATACCATCTCGGTGTTTTGTCCTCCCTTTTTGAAGATGACATTAATGAAGTCCCGTGTTCTTGGCAATGAAAAAGAGTTTGAAAGGATGAGGGGAAATTCATTTAATGAGTCTAAATCGGTGCATTATTTAAACAGCTACAAATTAAGATCCTTCACCAAAAAAAAATTCATGGAATACTTTCCTTTTTCTACAGTAACTGGCTGGTGTTGGAGGGAGAAGCATCAGTGGGATTTTACCCAGACTGAATTCTTTTGGGGTGGTTGTAGCTGTGCTCTTAGCATGGAATAATTCATGGCAAAGGATGTCTGATAAACCACAGATCTTGGACAGCTTTTTCTTTCACCTTTTTTTACCTTTTGCATCTTTTTAGAGGTTTTTCTTAGTCATTTTTCACATTCAAGTAGGTCACTGGCACGGTGGCTTCACTTGCTCCTGTTAAGTGGAGACTTCCAATGTGGAATCACATTTTAATGTGTGTGTAAATGCATCCTTGTGCTGTGCAAGGGAGATAATGAACTTTAAATAACTTTATTTGACTTCTGCTGGAGTGCCACCCCCAGGGGATGTGAAATAGGAAATTCTGCCATCTCTTGGTTTCTCTGCTTGGCTTGAAAATCTCCAGGATTACAGCAAGTGGTTCTGAATTCCTTGTTTTATTCCGTGGATGATGTTTGCTCTGTCTTCAGAGTGGAGTTTTTGTGATACCAGGCCTTGTCTTTTCCTTCTGACTCTTTATTTGTGAGGTAAAACCCCTCTGCTTTTTCAAGTTGTCACCCAGTTTGTCATCAAGGTTCATTTCCATCTCCTACACAAAAAAAGTGCTGTTCCAGCTCTGAGAGGAGCGAACTCTGTGTTCCAAATCTGACTGGGAATTTCTTCAGGGAGGTGGAGGTTGCAGAGTGAAAACCTGGACAAGCAGAGGGGTCGTAACTCCTGCAATCCCACCTTGCCCAAGGCTGGGCCCTGCAGCCCTCACTGGGGTCACCTGTGAGCTTCTGCACTGGGAATTTGGAAAATTGGGATGGAAATAGAGCTTTAAAAAAAAGGAAGGTCTGGAAATGACAGAACATGAAAAAAGGCTGGTTGGTTGTTCCTAAACTTGTCCTGATTTCAGTGGAAGGTGCACAGAGACAGAGCATGGGCTGCTCAGCAGAGGGAATTTTGGAACAGGAGGTGGGGTGGGAGCAAGTGGAGCTCGGAGAATCAATGTCAGGATGAAGAAATGTTCAATCCGAGTCTGTCACCTGTGACAAAGAATGCTAATTACAATCTCAGATCATTCCCACATCAAATAAGCACACTTTAAAAACACTTCAGTTATGCCTGTGTGGTATTTCTGGCTGTTGCATCATGGAGTGTCAGAGCTCATCTCGATGATTAATTGGCTTTTTGATTACTTAGCCTTTTCAATTAGAAGCTTCGTATTTGTGTTCTTCAATGCTGCTGAAAAAACAATGCAGACGTTGATAATAAAGGGAGATGACAACAGAACAGATTAGTGTCAGCACAGCGTGCTCCTTATGGAGAAAATTATCCATATTCAGTGCCAGATGAAGCCTGTCAATTATAAAATATTTCAGTGACTGAGGGAAGATGCTCAACCTTTACATGGTATTAATACAGGACAAAATGACTGTGCACCAGTGACAGCTGCGATAGTAAAACATCAACAATTCTATTCTCCAGGGGAATAACTGTTCATAAATTTGGTTTATGTGCTAAAAACCTTTTGATACTTCCCCAAAACTCAGCAATTCCCCTAGCAGCTGCCAGTGTTTCTAGGTCAAAAATAGCACATAAGCTATTAGTTATTACATGCTCCACAGCAGCAGAGCAATAGGAGAGAGTTTAACAAAGCAGTTAAAGAACAACCTTCCCGTGCTCTGCATCTGACTGGGATGTGCAGCTGTGATTTAAGTGTTCACATGTGAAGCTTGGAGGGAAATTTGTCACTGTTTTTCATTGTCCACTTATGGGATAAGGTGGTTCTTGACTACAGCAAAACCCAGAGGTAACACAGTGCTGAAGTCACTGAGCTGTGTGTGCTCCACACTGTGTTAATTATTTATTTACAAGTGCAAGGTCCTGCACAAGGGTCAGGGCAATCCAAGCACAAATCCAGGCTGAGGGGAGAAGAGGATGGAGAGCAGCCCTGGGAGAAGGACTTGGGGATTACAGTGAATGAGAAGCTGGACATGTCCTGGCCATGGGCACGGGAGCCAGAACCTGCAGTGGGCAGCAGGAAAGGAGGGAATTCTGCCCCTGTGCCCCTCTCAGGTGAGGCCCCACCTGCAGAGCTGCACCAGCCCTGGGGAGAACAGCAGCAGGACCTGGAGCTGCTGGAGAGAGTCCAGAAGAACCCATGGAGCTGCTCCAGGGCTGGAGCCCCTCTGCTCTGCAGCCAGGCTGGGAGAGCTGGGGGTGCTCACCTGGAGAGGAGAAGGCTCCAGGAAGAGCTCAGAGCCCCTTGCAGGGCCTGCAGGGGCTCCAGGAGAGCTGGAGAGGGACTGGGGACAAGGGACAGAGGGACAGGACCCAGGGAATGGCTTCCCAGTGCCAGAGGGCAGGGCTGGATGGGAGATTGGGAAAGAATTCCTGGCTGGGCTGGAATTGCCAGAGAAGCTGTGGCTGCCCCTGGATCCCTGGCAGTGCCCAAGGAAAGGTTGGAGCAGCCTGGGATGGTGGGAGGTGTCCCTGGAATGAGCTCTGAGCTCCCTTCCCACCCAAACCATCCCAGGATTCTGGGATTTGGGACACTCAGAATCCATCCCGAGGGATTTTGATGGAAAATGGGGATAGAAAAGAGAGGAAAAGGGAAGGGAGACCCTTCGTGGTTTCCCGAGATTCCAAGTGAAGCCTCTCGATCCATAAATGTCTTGGAGAGGAGATGGATCCAATGTCAGGCTCTGGAGCCAGGCTGGGAGAGCTGGGAATGTTCCCCTGGAGAAGGGAAGGATCCAGGGAGAGCTTCCAGCACATTCCAGGGCCTGCAGGGGCTCCAGGAGAGCTGGAGAGGGACTGGGGACAAGGGACAGAGGGACAGGACACAGGGAATGGCTTCCCAGTGGCAGAGGGCAGGGCTGGATGGGAGATTGGGAAGGAATTCCTGGCTGGGCTGGAATTCCCAGAGAGGCTGTTGCTGCCTCTGGATCCCTGGCAGTGCCCAAGGCCAGGCTGGACATTGGGGCTTGGAGCAGCCTGGGAGAATGGAAGGTGTCCCTGGCCATGGCAGGGGGTGGAACTGGGTGATCCTGAAGGTCTTTTCTATCCCAAACTATTCTGTGGCTCTCAAAGGAGAAAAGAGAAGTTGTTTTGGAATAAGAGAAGAGCCCCAGTGTGAAATCAGAGCCCTTTTCCAGGGAATGCCATTCCTGCCCTGTGTATCAGATGCTCAGGAGCTCTGTCTGTCCTTACTCAGTGCAGTTCCTGTAGCTGAAGCTGTTCCATTTCTGGTGTGTAAATGGAAAACTGTTGATGAACTGATGAAACTGTGTTGAACTGTTGTTCTTCGCTGTCCTGTCCCTCTAATTCCAGTGGAGAGGTGCAGTATCTTTACCTGATTTCAGTGCCAGCCCCAAGCCCCAGTGTCTGTGGAGTTCATCCATAACCAGCATTTCATCTCCAGTGTCCCTTGGTGTGCAGGTTCCAGTCCCCATCACCACTGGCACACGATTTTCATGCAGAGCAGGTTGCATCCCAGTTTTCCTTCACCCTGTTGCTTTTGCTTTACAATATTTTTTATGAAGGGAACATGACCCTCTCCTGCTTCTCGCAGTGGTTTTGGCATCACACAGACACTCAGTGAGCTGTGTCTGTTCCTGCTCTGTCTCTGAGACTGATGGGACTCCCCAGTTCCAATTTCCTCCAGCAAACCCAGCTATTTCCATGTTGCACTGCTTCCTAATGCTAATGTGCATCATTAGGAGAATCCTGCCCCAAGTCATGGGAGCAGAAGGAAATTAATTTTAATACCCTGCTGTAAGACACAACTACTTAGTTTATCAGTGTGAATGAGCAAGATACGGATCCCCATATTAATCATAATATTTTCCACTGGAGCCAAGTTTCTGTGCTCCTGATTTTCCTAGAAATACTTCTAAATGTTGAGCAGATTGAATGTGAATGTGGTTGTGGGGTGAGGTAATGGGATTATCCTGGAGCACAAATCTGAGGGGTGGCCAAGGGAGCTGGGAAAGGGGCTCAGCCTGGAGAAAAGGGGGATCAGGGGGGACCTCGTGGCTCTGCACAGCTCCCTGCCAGGAGGGGCACTGAGGTGGGGTCAGGCTCTGCTCCCAGGGAACAGGGACAGGAGGAGAGGGAACGGCCTCAGGCTGGGCCAGGGGAATTTGGAAATGGAGAAGGTTCCTTCCCCAAAAGGGTTGTCCAACCCAGGGCAGAGGTGGAGTCCCCATCCCTGGAGGGATTTAAACAACTTGAAGATGTGGCACTTAAGGACATAGCTCACTGGTGGCCTTGATGATCTCAGAGGGCTTTTCCAACATAAACAATTCCATGATTCTGTCATTCTGTAGGAATTTGAAGGTTTCAGTGTTACATTGGTTTCACTACACATTCAACAGCCTCCAAGTCACTGCCCTGCCCACAGTTCCACAGTCCCCACACAGCCTTGGGGCTGTGGTGGCCTTTGTGTGGGGACATTCCTGCTCCACACAGGGCTTGGTGCCAGATCCCAGCCTGGGAATACAGACATTAAGTTCATCCACTTCTCTGCATCCGTTTTCTCCCTGACTTAAACGTCAAGGAAGGATTTGCAAATCCCAAGCTGGGCACTTAATTTGGGGATTCTGCTTTCCATGGAGGCTGTCAAGGAGCATTAACCTTAAGGTAAGATGAGCACATGGAGCACAATGCTCTGAGCTGATGGCACATTCTATACCAGGTGTTAAATGGTATTATCCATCCTGCTTGCTACAGTAAATAGGATTTTGCTATTATGATGTGTCAGGATTTTCAGGGAAATCAAATTTACTAGACACTAAACTGCCACCCTCACTGCTGAGCAGCTTTATTCTGGGATCTTGTATTCATCCTAATCCTGTTGGTAGGAAATGCTTATACCAATTGTGTGGGGAAATTATAACTTAATGATCTCTTCCTTTTTCTATTCAGGGCTTAGACTGGCCCAACATGCTCTGCAGTGATAGCCCCAGTGCTGAGCTGAGGAGCTGATCTGCAGCTTCCCAGCCAGGATTTGGCTTTTGGGGGAGTTTCTCATCAACGCAAGTGCTCAGGTGCCAACAAGGCCAGCCCCACATTTGTTCAGATGCTTCAGAGCCTTGTTTACCTTTTCAGATCTCAACAACTCAATAATCAGAAGCTGTTTGCTGGGCTTTTTGTAAAGTAGAGTTTGCAAGATGTAGATAACAGAGGGGGGACTGCTACAAAGCAGGATAATAACCACAAACATTTTCATTCCCTACAAGGTAATTTAGCAATTCCGAGGCCTTTTTTTGTTTCTATTTGTGTTCAGTTATCAGTTTGTTTACTCTTTGTGATCTCATGTGGTTGTAGCAGCAAAAATTCCGTAAGCAGGGGATGATTCTGCTCTCACCTCTCGTGTTTAGAAGTTGTATTTGCCAGAACAAACGTGTTTACTCTCTCCACATTTTCCGCATTCCTTCACACATTCCAAAGCCAACTAGCAGGGATGTAGGTGCATGTTTGGAGACTTGGGGCTGGATCCAGGAAAGGAGGAAATTATTTTTGCTGATGAGCACTTAGGGGAGAGGCAGAGACAGCTCAACAAACCTGGTGTTCTTTTTCCCATGAAGACATGGAATTACTCCAGTATTCCTTAAATATCCGTGGTTTGAATGAAAATAGTTCCATCATTCCTACTCTGCTCCTATTTTTGAGATATTCTCAGTGTTTGTGTCCTGTTTGTGTTTGGCTGGCTCTATTTCTCCTTCTGTATCAAATAAATAAATGTATATATGCACACACACACACAGAGTCAATACTTTAACTCTATTTCCAAGCACTTTTCCAATAGAAGCAATAAAATACATTACAGCTTCCATGTGATGAATTCCACAGACTGTCATATCGCCTCATTGTTAATGAATTGTGTTATTTCTGGGAAGTTAGTGAGGCCTTTTCCTTTTTAAATGGATATTCAGCTGCCACAGCCAGTTCTTGCAGCTCTCCCAAATCACTGCGGTGGGAGACTTGAGGAGAAAATCAAGATATATTAATTTCTCATTTTGCACTTGGGCCAAGAGACTTTTCTGTGTCTCAGCTCATGTGCTGCACCAGGGAGATAAAAGTAGGAGTTCATCAGACTTTCCCAATGCTTTGTATTTCCACATTGCTCCTGAAAAACCACCCTTTTTAGCACTGACCAGAGCGTAATGTTTTTGTCAGTTTAGCATAATAAAGCTGTCAACTCACCCTGTGATCTTGCCAATATTAGAAAATTCTTCTTTTCAGATTTCATTCTGTTTGGGGGACAGAGCTTTTGTTGAATTGCTTCTTGCCTGGCAGGTTGAGATTAGGAAACTTGCTACCAATTACAATATCTGAAACCTCCACCTGATTGACAGCCCGGGCTGGAGTGTTGTATTTAATGCTCTGCCTCTATATCTTGCTCAGCCACAATCATTTACTCTGAACAATTGGGTCTCAGCCTTGATTTCATTTTTTTCCTCCTCATAATCTTTTATTTACCATTTCTGACTAAGTAGCTGAGATGTTTATTATTAAACACACACCTCAGCCATGTGTTTTTCCCCCAAGCGCACCAAAAATGCAGAGTTTCATGTTTGCCATGAAAAATACCTGGTTCAGTCTCATCTTTCACTATCACATACCCAATCAATAGCAAGGCTGAAATGCTGCTTAATAACAAAATGAGGAGTTGTTCCACGCTGAATAGCAGCTATTGATGTTTCTCTAAATGTTTGTTTATAGATTATTTTTCCATTATGTATGTGTGTCTTTATAGAGAACAAAAAAAAGTGATAACCAATATTCCAGGATTTTTTCCTGCTGAGCACTAAGACACCTGATAACTTCTAATGTGGAACCAGTTTCATACAGGTTGTTGCAGTTTTTTATTTCTCCAGCATGTGCAAAACAAGGCTTTAGAAAGACTTTCAAAATTTTTTTTTTGTAGTTTTAGTTCAGGGAAAAAGATGACTTAATTTCATGTTTTTGTCTTGGAAGAATGAGCACAAGTCTGAGGGGTGATGGCATCTGGATGGAAACTGATAACTCAGAGCCCTGGAGCTGGGGTGTGTTTATAGAATCACAGAATAATTTGGGTTGGAAGGGACCTTAAAGCTCATCCTCCTCCACCCCCTGCCATGGGCAGGGACACCTTCCACTATCCCAGGGTGCTCCAAACCATCTGGGAATGCCCAACCTGGAGAGGAGAAGGCTCCAGGGAGAGCTTCCAGCACATTCCAGGGCCTGCAGGGGCTCCAGGAGAGCTGGAGAGGGACTGGGGACAAGGGACAGAGGGACAGGACCCAGGGAATGGCTTCCCAGTGCCAGAGGGCAGGGCTGGATGGGAGATTGGGAAGGAATTCCTGGCTGGGCTGGAATTCCCAGAGAAGCTGTGGCTGCCCCTGGAAGTCTGGCAGTGTCCAAGGCCAGGCTGGACATTGGGGCTTGGAGCACTCTGGAATGGTGGAATCCCAATGAGGCAAAGTTTACCCAGAACCAGTCACTTTTGGAGTCCAAAATTCCAGCAGTGCCTCAGCCCCCCTTGGTGACCATGGAGGTTTTTGGGTGTAGCTTCATCTGCACTTTTCCCCTTCCCCATTTACGGAGCAAAAAAAAAAAAAAAAAAAACAAACTGTCACGAGGGGGAAATGTTTGAAATAGGCAAAAAGGAACAAACTGAAGGAATTTTTTGAATGTTAAAAGCTGTGTTTATCGCTCTGCATAGGATATGGCAAAACGTTTTAACATATGGCGAGTTAATGAATAAGCAGCTTTAGCCTCACCCGGGTCTGTTCCCTCCTCCCACCATCTTCCCATCACAAGCTGAAGTTTGGGAACAAATACCGTACCAAGTTAACTCTGCATTAAAGCAACCCTCAGCGAGGTGCTTTGCAGGATTTCTTTGTTGAGGTAACATAATTAGAAATGATTGCAACATTTTATTGAAGTGACCATCCCCCTGTGCTGGCCCTGCTGAGGGAGCTCCATTCCTGGGGCAGCTCTGGGCCCCCCAGGACAAGGAAGGACACGGAGGGGCTGGAGTGTGTCCAGGGAAGGGAATGGAGCTGGGGAAGGCTCTGCAGCCCCAGGAGGGGCTGAGGGAGCTGGGAAAGGGGCTCAGCCTGGAGAAAAGGGGGATTAGGGGGGACCTTGTGGCTCTGCACAACTCCCTGCCAGGAGGGGCAGTGAGGGGGGAATTTGGGATCTGATCCCAGGGAACAGGGACAGGAGGAGAGGGAACGGCCTCAGGCTGGGCCAGGGGAGTGTCTGCCTGGATACTGGGAAAAAAATTCTTCATGGTAAAGGTTGTCCAGCCCTGGCAGAGGTGGAGTGCCCATCCCTGGAAGGATTTCAGAACCATGTGGATGTTGTGGCACTTGGGGACATGGTCAGTGGTGGCCTTGGCAGTGCCGGGAATGGTTGGACTCGATGACCTTAAAGGTCTTTTCCAACCTTAATGATATTTTGATTAGAGGAAAACAGACCCTTTTTGCCTAAGCATTGGTTAGTAATTATTCTCATTAAAAAGCATAATGTTTATGAGAAATTGAGAAATTGTGCCTTTTTTTTTGTTGTTGTTTTTTTGTAAATAATCCTGTAAATCCAATGGCTGAAATCACGGAATCATAGGGATACTCTTCCTGCATTATAGGAGGACTCGCTGCCTTCATTTTCACTGCTGTCACTCTGAGTGATATTTTAATTTTTCCTGCCCCTAAAAATAGTCCAGTCCCATAACTGATAGATAAATTAGAGAATCCCCAGGAAATGCTGCTGAACGTTTCTGTTTGCCAGCACAATAAATGCAGAAGGCAATAAATGTCCCCTTACATCAGGAGGAGGCGGGTAATGAGTAAATGATGGGAAAAGGGATTTTGAAAATAAATGATCAGTCCAATCTAAGTTGATAAACAATTTATTAATAGCTTGGCCTTCCATGGGAGAGAGGGTTCTCTGCAGCCAGAGGAGCTGGAGATGGACCACTGACATCTGGCAGAAATGGGTTTTTGGGAACTTGATTTAGGTTTATGAACAATAAGCTGTGATTTATACCCAGCTTTTTCCATATGAGTTTTGCTGGTTTACCATTGTGTTACAGGAAAACAGAAAGACAGTGGATTTAATTTTTGTTTCTGTAATGTAAGCACAGAAGGTGCTGGGTTTGGGGAATTCTTTGTGTAAAGGATACAGCTCTCACAATGCCTGAGGAAATCTGGGCTCTGCACCACGTCCTGCTCTGGGTTTATCATTTGTTCACCTCATTTTATTGTGCTTTTCATGTTCAGGAGGTCAAGCCCTGCCCTTGAGCAGTTGTGTCCAGTGGCAACATTCTTAAAATCAGGGAGAGTCTGGCCACAGTGAGAGCTGAACCAAAATCCTGGGATGTGGCCCCAGTACAGAGAGAAGAGAGCTGTACCAGCTTTTCCTAACATTATTTGTGGCACAGATCCACATTGTTTGTGGCTTTGCCACAGGAAGGAAAGTTTAAGTAAAGGTTTTTCTTCTGCATCGAGAATTCACTACAGAAAGGCAAAATTCTGGTTTTTTTCTGTGTTCTGTGAAACTCCCCCAAAACTAAAACAATAAATTTAAAACTGGGAGAAGGAACTGTAATTTAAGATGGCCAGAGGGAGTTGTAGGAAGAAAACTGGAGAAAATAGGAGAGAAGAGAGAAAATCAGAGTGGTGGACTTGGTGACAAGCCTAGTGACAACTTCTTTGCAGCTAAATTTTTGCTTTAAAGAGCAAAACCAATTGTTCTTGGGCACTGCAAGTTTCCTTTAAAATCTCTGACTCCTCCATTCATTCAGAAGAGATGGCATGGAGTTTCTGTATTTGTGGGGTCCTCCTGGAAAAATAACTATCATTTTTACACTAATCCGTGCAAGGTGGAAGTTTCTTCTCTTTTTCATTCTGATTTACATGTTTCCCACCCTCTTTGTAGGTTCTGTATCTGACACCAGCTCAGTGTGAAATAGGTCCAGCTCTGCTGGGCTGGGCTTGTTGTTGTTCTTGGTTTTAATTGGGATTTCTCACAGCAGAAGTGGATGAACCCTCAGAGCTGGGAGAAGGGACAGAAATGACCCTTTTAAATGCAGAAATACAGGTGCTGGTGGCGTGTTCAGCCCCTGCAGCGCGTCAGGGAGAAATGAAAGTTCCCCCATCTCCCTCCTTTGGAACCAAAAAGCATTTTCATACCTGAGGGCTGGGACTTTCTCATGCATTTTGCTGTGCCTCAAAAGTCCTTTCCTTTGGAAAGAAGGGAGGACAATCACATGTTTGAAACCAGGAGATGCTCTCGTGCCACTTCAGAAACCTTTGGTTTTTTCCCCCATGTCAGGGAGTTTAACCCTTTGCAGGCCATAATCTGGAAATTTATGCGCAGTAAAACACCAAAGCAGAGCTGTGGTAATTAGGAAACAAATCCAAATGAACCACAGCAGAGGAGTTCAAACATTTGTCTGATTCTCAGAAGGGAATTACAATTATTTTAAATTGCTTGCCTTAATAAGATAGATTGTTTTTCATATCTGGTACCACTTTAATCCACTTCAGAGATTTTTTTTCCTGCAACAAAAATGATTGTCTATATATTTATCAGCTTAAAGCCCAAAGAAGATATTCCCTGTTTCCCACAGACTGAGTAATACAGAATATTTTCTGCTGTTTGATACCATATGTGTTTTTAAAAGCACTGCAGATAATTTTTGTTCTGTGCCAGCTCCGATGTCTGTTCATGCCAAGCTTCCTATGGATTTCAGGAGTTCAGAAAATCGTGGAATCAGAATGGTTTGGGTTGGAAAAGACCTTCAAGCTCATCCAGTTCCAGTCCCAGGCTGCTCCAAGCCCTGTCCAGCCTGGCCTTGGACACTGCCAGGGATCCAGGGGCAGCCACAGCTTCTCTGGGAATTCTCTGCCAGGGCCTCACTGGAATGGCTTCTGTGTCATCCCTTGGGAAATTCACCATTTTTTCACTGCCTCACTTTCTCCAGGCAAGAGAAGAGCAGTGGAATCATCCAAATATTGAGTAAATTCTCTGATAAATTCTGTACAAGGAGGCAGCACACAATTCATTATCCTGAGACATGAGTTAAAATGTGCAATCTTCTCCTGTAACCGTTTTATTCAGAAACTTGTGAGGGCGTGATTTCGAATGACTATTTACTCATTTCTGGCACTCCTTGTCTGACATGTGTGCATTCTACTTCCCTTTTCAGATGGCATTCCAACTTTTAAGTTGGGGAATTGTTGTTTTTCATATTGGGCAGCTCCCGTTTCACGTGGATTTGCTGTTCAGTGCAGTGAAACAGCAAAATGCAGGTTACAAAACTGAGTGCTGGGGACTGCTGTAAGTTGTACAGAAATACCTCATGCATCAGTTTTCAGCAAACCCGACTTTGTGGGATTTGCAGCAGCATTAGGGGCTGGATGTGTGCGTGGCTTTTTGGGATTACAACAATAATACGGAGATTTTCCCCTCTTTTTCTCATTCCCATCTCCCGCTTGGTTTCGGTTTTGGGAGCTTTGCATTCAGCAGGTAAAGCTGCAAGGGAACACAACACACCAAAACCAATTTTTTTGGAAACTCTGGCTTGTTCTGTAAAGAGTAAGAGAGCAGGGAATTCTGTCCCTGTGCCCCTCTCAGGTGAGACTCCAGCCCTGAGGACAACATCAGGAGAACCTGGAGCTGCTGGAGAGATTCCAGAGGAATCCATGGAGCTTCTCCAAGGGCTGGAGCCCCTCTGCTCTGGAGCCAGGCTGGGAGAGCTGGGGGTGCTCACCTGGAGAAGGGAAGGCTCCAGGGAGAGCTCAGAGCCCCTTGCAGGGCCTGAAGGGGCTCCAGGAGAGCTGCAGAGGGACTGGGGACAAGGGACAGAGGGACAGGACCCAGGGAATGGCTTCCCAGTGCCAGAGGGCAGGGCTGGATGGGAGATTGGGAAGGAATTCCTGGCTGGGCTGGAATTCCCAGAGAAGCTGTGGCTGCCCCTGGATCCCTGGCAGTGCCCAAGGCCAGGTTGGACACTGGGGCTTGGAGCAGCCTGGGATGGTGGGAGGTGTCCCTGCCATGGCAGGGATGGAATGAGATGAGCTTTAAGGTCTCTTTCAACCCAGCCCATTCTGTGATTCTTTAAGAAGAAAATATTTTGGAATAAGAGAAGAGCCGCCCAGTGTGAAATCAGAGCCCTTTTCCAGGGAATGCCATTCCCTGTGTGCCAGAGCTCAGGAGCTCTGTCTGTCCTTACTCAGTGCAGTTCCCTGTAGCTGAAGCTGTTCCATTTGGGGTGCTTAAATGAAAAACTGTTGGTACCTTTTCTCCCGTATCCCTCTAATTCCACTGGATAAGTGCAATATTTTTTGACTTAACACTTCCAAATAATTCCTTACAGCTGAACACGCCCCGTGAAACAAATCCAGCCCAGACTGTATTCACTGCACCTCTCAAACAGCTTTCCTGAGCCTCCTTCCTTCTGAAGAGTTTCTGCTGCTACTGGCACTGAATTTTTTGAAAACTTTCTTTAATTATATGTTTAAAATAATGTGCAGAACGCTGATGATTTGAGCATCTCTTGTGGCTGAGCAGGCAGGAGTTTCTCAGTGGGATCTCAACTGAGCAAAACAAAATAATGTATAGGTGAGATGAATTATTGGATAATAGTAGGGGTTGGGCTTCCTTTTGTTAGAAAATGTGTAGAAATTGGGGTTGTTAAAAGGCTTTTTAAAAAGCAGAAAATGACCCTTTTAAATTCAGAAAACATCAGTGAATTTTTTTCTTTGAATTGTTGCCATGAACTGACAAGAGATTATTTCAGGTACTTAAAAAACTGAAAGAACTTCGTGAAAAACTGAAAAATCCTTACAAGACCTCTGCTTTTCTATTGGAAAAATCAAGTGTAAAATACTGTGTGTGTTTGTACCATGCAGTGTGTGGGATGTTTTTGAAGTGGGAGTTTTACCAGTGGTTGACAGACAGAGCAAGGATTTAGTGATGGTGTTTGAGGGGACATTTGATGTCTTTTTATTTGAGCAGTTGATGCAATTAAAAGTTTTCAGACACATGAACCTCTTTTTATGTGACTGAGGTTACTGGCAGTGGTTTACTTCACTTCTTGCCCAGGCTTTCAAGAATTTGGAGACAGAATAAATGGAAAATTTTAGGGCGCAGGTGCCATAAACACAATTCCTGCTGGCAGGAATTCCTGGCCCTGCACAGGACAACCCCAGAAATCCCACCCTGTGCTTGAGGGCGTCGTCCTTTCAAGGTAATTCCAGGTTTTATAGTAGCAAGAGGGGTGTTTTTCCTGTAGCTCCCCAGATCAAGAGTGTGGGAGCTTTTGAGAGTCACTTTGGTACTTTGGAGGGAGAAAGAAGAGAAAAAGAACATTGATTATATGAAGTGCATCCTCAGTGCTCCCATACTTTATAAAGTAAAATACAAAAATCGCAAACTTCCAGGTATTTCCGTAAGTTATCAGACAGCTGGGGAATCAATACAGAAATGCAGTTTATCCAGCTGGACCTGAGGCTGTGAGGAATGAAGGAGAATGATAAATTTGTGCCGTTGTGTTTGTGGCTTTTTGAAAGAACTGCAGCGTGGAAATCTTCCCTCAGTTGTGAGGTGTTATTTGAGCATAACATGAGTCTGTAACAGACTGTTTAAATTATGGTGTCTTTGTAAATCTCAGAGTGCTTTGGGTTGGGAGGGACCTTAAATCCCATCCAGTTCCATGCATGAGACACCTTCCACTCGCCCAGGTTGATCCAAGCCCTGTCCAACCTGGCCCTGGAGACTTCCAGGGATGAATCCCATCCTAAAAGACAAATTCCAGGATGGATACAGGGGTTGGCAGACCCTTTATAACCCTACACAGGGAAATGTTGAGTTCACAGATTTTACCAAAATAAATGCCCATGGCAGGGGGACAATGTAAGTGGCACAAAATGCATTCACGAACAACAATTAAAAATCTGTTCAGGCCAAGGAGGGAAAAGGTGGAATGTCTGGAGAAATGCAGGTGTGCAGCACAAGGGATCACTTGGAATGGGAAGGAAAAATAAAGGTTACAGTGGAAAAAAAATCCATCTGTAGGACAGAACATCCCCCAAACACCTGTGGGGTGGCTGAAATGCAGAATAACAGCTCTGGCTTCAGTGATTCACTGAGAGAAGGAGATGGGAATGGGCAGTGGAAATAAACAGAACCCAGGAGGAATGCAGGGAAAAGGAGCCCAGGAAATAGTGGGAATCGTCTTCAGAGGTCACAAAACACAGTTACAAATTAGGAATGTTTGTAGGAGTCTGTGTTTGAATTATTTGGCCTCGTGTGTCATCCGGCCATAGGAATTTTGTGGATTTTGCCTTATTGAGAGCAATGCAGTCACTTTTTAAACTTCCAGATCAATGTATTTGGTGCTGATAATTCCACTGTGTTGTGCTTTCATTTTCCTAGGTCCCAGAATTTGTCTGAGCAGGTTTTTAGGGAGAACCCACCTGCCTCAGTTGTGGCTGCTTTTCCTTCCCGAGGCAGTTTCCGAGCTCAGTGGGTCTGCTGGGATCCACCCTTGGAAGAGCACTGAAAAATCCTCACGTTACTTTGATTTAAACATGCTCAGAGCTCATTTCCTTTCTTGCTTCACTAAATATGAGCAGAGTTCTCCATCTAATCTGAGTGTAAAATGCAGTTTTCTTGGATTCAGGTGCTGATCACTCATCGTAACAAATACCTACATTGTTTTTCATCGAGGATTTTTTATATTCTCAGCATTTTGTTGTACCAGTGCTGATACCTCCTCACTGCTCTCACCTGGTGTTCAAAGAAGCTGCCAGAGACCATCCTTGAAGCTCTTTAGTTGCTTTACCACCACCAAAACCTGTTATTGATATGTAGATTTTTACAGTTTGGCTTTTGTTGCAGCAGCATCAGCTGTCAGTCAGTTGAGATCAGATTTTCTGCATTTTCTTGTGGCTGTTTTCACTTGGATCATGAACTTTGCACAGTGAAAAATCTGCTCTCCATATTCACCCCCTCTTTGCTCTCCTGCTGATCCCGACCATCAAAATATGACCTGACAGGGACACCAAAATTCAGAGTATTTGTGGCCAAGTCTTGGCCTGACCAAATGCAAAAATTAAAGGGGTTCTGAATACTGAATCATCCCATTTGGATGCTGCAGCTCATAATTCCACAAAATGAGGATTTGGTAGGATTGATCAAACTTATTCCTGAGGGAAGTTCCCACAAATATCAGCTCAAAAAACCACAGACAAAACTTTTTAAGGCAGTGAGAGAGACAGCAGCAGGCCTGTGCCTTGACACTGTTGCCAGGCCTGTTGGATTGAAAGAGACAGAATATTTTAGAATTTCTTCCAGGAACTTTATTTGTGATCTCTCTCTGGCGTGTGAGTGTTATTTGTGCTTTGCAAAAAATGGTAATTTTGCACTCATTATGGCCCAAGGCAGCCAATCTCAGGCAGCAGTGATAGGGGAGATCTAATAAACAGAGCTAAACCCAGCTATTTTCCATTGATTTGAAAGAAGACAGAGCTAATCTGTGATTCTTTCTGTTGGGCTGCTGCCACAAGATGAATTTCACCTCCAGCTGCAGAGCAGATTGCACATCTACAAGCCAAAAGAGATTTTCAGCCTGATAGCAGATCCGAGTTTCCATATTTATGGAGTTGTTCTGACTGCGAGGGGCCTTGGGAGGTCCAAGCACCTGCTCAGAGCAGATGGGTGAGGGCTTTGACAGTGGGATTTTTGGGGACCTCCAAGGCTGGAGATACCACAACCTCTTAGGATCCCTGTCCCTTAACTGTCCTTGGAGGGAAGAACTTTTTCGACCACATTCATGGGATTCTCTGCCTCCAAAGCTGGCCAAAATGAGTTGGAAACAAGAGGTGATTAAAGGGATTTTCCCAGATTTTTCTCTGACTTTGAGACTTCCTCTTAAAATCATGGCTGTTTTAGACCAGGGAAGAGCTGCCCTGCACTCAGTGCTGTCTCTGCTGAAGTTTTGCCAAAACAACTCCGTGTGTGACCTCAAATTGTCTTCCCTTGGGTCTCCAACAGCTCAGGACTTTGTGGGAGTCGTTCATTCAGGATGAGCTGGGCCTGTGCAGGGATGGAATGGGAGATTTAGACTGAGCTTTGTGCTGCTGTAACAGAGCTGTGTGTTTGGAAATGATAAGTACACAATGCACAGCTTTGTACCTTGGAATAAAACACTGGAATATCCCTGGAAGTCACAGCCATTCCTGGATGGGACCCTGGGCAATCTGGGCTAGTGGGAGGTGTCCCTGCCCATTGCAGGGGGTTGGAACTGGATCATCTTGAAGGGCCCTTCCATCCCAAACCATTCCAGGATTTTAGGATTTGTGCTGATCCTGGTTTGCCTGTGAGCTAATGTGATTCCCTGTCGTGTGGTGTTTGCTTTGCAGAAGTGGCCCATTGGACCAGTGTTTAGGAATTAATTCCATAAAAGCAACCAGCAACAGGAATTTGAAATACTTTTTCCTGTGCTGCCGTCTGCACCTGCTGCCACCAACAGAAGGGATTTCCCAAATGACATTTCTTGGGCATCACCCCTGGCAGCAGCAATTCCCATTCCTGGGTGCCTCAAAGATGTACCACGTACATTCTGGGGGGCAAAGCCTGCTTTAGGTCGTGCAGAAATAACCCCATTGGGAGGACATAATTTAAACATGGAATAGTGACAGGGCTGAACTGAAAAGGGAAATTGTAAATGGGAATGATTTAAATGAGGCTTCTTGTCATCAGGAGGGGCCATGAATACAGTTGTGCATTTCCAGGTGCATCTCTAAGCCTGAGCGCATTTGTATTAACACCACTACTACAATTACATGCAGATTAGCTGCTTGGCTGAATAGCTGTAAGAACTTGGAATAGATTTGTCCTTTTCACAAAGGTTTTCATTTTCTTTGGCAGCTCTGAGTGTTAACAAATTAGAGATCGATGTTCTAGCAGGGCAGAAAAGTGAAGTGAGGCATGGCTGGGGAGAAACTTCAGAGCCATTAATAGTTGCAGTTAAAGGCATTAGTTAGTGGTGCCCGAAAAACAGAGTTGGAAATTCAAAAGAAAAGGTCAAAAATTGCTCTCTCTTCCCCCATTTTCTGCTGATAACTGAGTTAAGTACTTTACCCCACTTGCTGCACACCAAATTTCTTTGACATCTTCGAATATCACCGAAAGTTTTGACAAACACCCATCAGGGAATCAAGCAATCACTGATGGGAAGTGAATTTCCTCACTCCAGGACGTTTGCCAGGCATAGCACGTGTTGCTCCTTTGTTTTGTGGAATCACAGATTGGTTTGGGACCTTAAAAATAATTTCATTCTAACCTGCATTGGGCAGGGACACCTTCCAGGTTTTTGTTTGGGCGGATCTGGGGCATCTTCAGCACCTTTGGATATTTTTGGGGTTTTATCTCTCTGTAGGAACAGGCACTGGTTGGTTCTGGGTGTCCCAAATCCTCCCTCCAGTCCATAACAGTTCAGGCATCTCTTCTGTCACAGGGACAGCCTGGTCCTGACCCAGCTTCTTCCAGGACACAAGGGGGACAGAGGGAGTTTCCTAAAGGCAGAAGAGAGGGAATTGCGCTGGAATTTGAAATGCGGCGCTCTAGGCAAGCACCGCCAAAATCCTGGTAATTGGCCTTAACCTCCACTTCCTTACCTGGGTGTCCTCTGTAGGCTCAGTCCAGGATGCCAGGTTGCTTCCTTGGCTTCTTTTTTTTTTTTTGATGGGGCTTCTCTTTCAGTTTGAATTCCCTTTCCCTGCCTTGCAGCCATTTTTCCCACTTACTGCCTGTAAAAAAGTTCTCCTCTGCTGTAAAAGCTCTGTCCATTCATCTTTAGTCTCTGAGTTGTCCTGAATTGTGGTGGAAGGGATTTCTTGGGTCCTTCTCTAAAGGCACCTTTTATGCTGTAGCTTAGGATTGGAAAACTGGTTTGCTTTAGGCAGTGACCATTTTTTTTTGTGGAAAGATGCTCCATTTGGATAGATCTGATAAAAACCTCATTTTCAGCCCAGAGAACTTTCTCAGCCACTCAGTGGGTTCTAATGACAGCCCAAACGAGGGCAGTCAGTCCCCTCATTAAAAAGGAGTTCATAATAGGAATTAAAAACAAGAGTAGAAGTGTTATGTAGGATCTCTGAATGTGGATTTGGACATCCTTAGTTTCATCTCTGGAATAAAAACTGCACCAATTGACTGACTAGAGCAGCTGGATCAAATGAGAGCAGTCAGAACTTGTGTAAGAAATAACTCATCTAAAAATTCAAGCACAGGCCTGGTCTGCAGAAATTTCAGCAGAAATTCCCTCACCCATAGATCATGTGGAGGCAGAGTGAAGATGCAGTGTTACTTGGGAAGCTGTCTGATATTAAATGCCTGGCTTTCCATAGCTTATTAAAATCAATTCAGGGACAAATAGAGACTTTAAATTCAAATGAAAATGCCATCGGAATGGGCATATTTATAAGGCTGTAATTTCATGTAATTTGAAACTGGGGTGGAGGCACAGTTGATGGTTTTATTCTCTTTTTGTCCTTTCTTCTTCCCTAATTCTCCTCTCCTTGCTCACTTGGTGGCAGTTTCAGAGATGGAACTTGACTGGATTTTTTAAGTTTATTTCTTCTAATCTTGCCTTTTTCTCTGTAGTGCAGAGGAATCCATGCAGCTGCTCCCAGGGCTGGAGCTCCTCTGGAGCCAGGCTGGGAGAGCTGGGGGTGCTCACCTGGAGAGGAGAAGGCTCCAGGGAGAGCTCAGAGCCCCTTGCAGGGCCTGAAGGGGCTCCAGGAGAGCTGCAGAGGGACTGGGGACAAGGGACAGAGGGACAGGACCCAGGGAATGGCTTCCCAGTGCCAGAGGGCAGGGCTGGATGGGAGATTGGGAAGGAATTCCTGGCTGGGCTGGAATTCCCAGAGAAGCTGTGAAAGTGTCCAAGTCCAAAGATGGGGCTTGGGACAGCCTGGTCACTCTTGAGTTTGGACTAAAATAAGTGAAACAATTTCCTTGTGGCTTTGGAAATCTCTTTTAAGGCCATTGAGCTCTCCGGCTCTGTGTCAACAGGATGATTAAAACAAAATGCTCCCTATTATCCACAAATGGCGTCGTTAAAGATCCTGAGATGAAATGGCCACAAGCACAATTACAGGAGAAAAGGAGCTTAACTGCAGCAGCAATGGATTAAAAAGAGGCACAGAAAACTTCCCAATTTGCCATTCAGGGAACAGGATAATCTTTGCCTGGCGATGCTTTGAGTCTTTCCGTGAGGGAGGATGAGAAGGAAAGAGAAGTCTTTAAATTAAAATTTCTCCCCTGATTCTCAAAGGTGCCAAACAGCCCAAGCCCTTCGTTCCTTTGGTGGGTGGAGCAGGTGCTGAGCTGAGCTGGAGTCAAGCTGGGCTCATTTTTGTCTTTCACAGCACCAACTTGAAGCAAAGGGCAGATTTGTCTCTTTTGTATGCAAGTCAAAAGTCTTTTTTTTTCTTTGTCAAATCACCTGTTAACTACATAACTATTACATTTAATTAAAAAAAATTAAATAGATTGCATGAATGTTACCCTCATAATGAATCTCTTCAGAATTTTAAGAGCCCAGGGGCTTAAAAGCAAGGATTCGGTGCCAAAATAAGTCGTGGTCTGTCTGCAGTAAAAACAGTTTCACCACATTTTTAATAAAATAGTGCGTATAGGTGCAGTATCTCTGGTGAAATTAAATGAGGGATCTCAAGTTCTCCTGGTTCTTTTGATAATCTTTTATCAGCTTGGATGAGACAGGATCTCTCAGAACTTTCCCTGGCTGCAAATCTGAAGATTTTGAGCCCAGAGTGAAACGTGTGCTCGAGCTTTGAGGTCCCCCATGCAGACAAAACAGTGACCTTCTGAGGGGCTCCAGGAATTTATTTTCTTACCCAAACCTTTGAAATCAGAGCTGTCAAGAGAAGTAATTCTCCTTTCATTCCTCCAGCTTTAAGAAGCTTCTGCTCCCACTTCTGCTCAGGGAAAATTATTTCAGTGGCAAATGTGGTGAAAACACTTTCACCCGTGGTCAGATCTCATTTTTCTCTTCCTGACTTACGGCATTATTTATATTTTCTGTGGCTCTGTGTATGTGTCAGGGCAAATTGGATGGATTTAGAATTAAAATTGAAGATCTCTTTACCTTCTCGTTCAGCCTCTGTTTCTCCCAGTTCACTTTGGAGGTGGCTCTGGAAAAGGTACTGCTTGTTACTCAATTTCATTGCAGTACGTTCGTCATTTTTGAGCCAAATCTGCATTTGGATTGGAAGGGGACTTAAAAACCATCCAGTGCCACCCCTGCCATGGGCAGGGACACCTTCCACTGTCCCAGGGTGCTCCAAGCCCTGTCCAGCCTGGCCTTGGACCCTTCCAGGGATGAGGATAATTAATCTCTGCCTTTATCTGGAGATGAGGAAATGATGTTGCAGCACCATTTTTAATCTGTATTTAGGGAAATGACCACTGCACTTTTATCTGGAGGATTAGGGAGGACTTGGAAAACAAAACTTCATCTCTGGGTTATAGAGAGTTTATCTCTGAAAGAGAATCTGAGTGAATTTCAAAGGAAGACCTGAGCCAACAAACAGCACACTTCATCTAAGATAACATGATTTCTTGATAGCTTGTAGGATTAAAACTTCTGGGCATACACAGCAGCTCAGTTGATCACTTGAACTGCAATTAAAAAGCAGAACAAGTACACCCTGAATATTGTTTTTATGTCAGAAATGCTCCTTCATGCTTGAAAATGATAAAAAATTGCAATCGATCCTTACAACTGTTGTGTTCATCTTTATTGACCAGGCCAAAGAAAGATAAATGGCAGCCTAAATAAGATTCCAGTCCGTGCTGGCCTGGGAGGGGACAGGGGGTGATGGAGAACCATTCATCATCTCAGCCCTGCTCCAGCCAGCCTCGCCCTGCTGCCCATCAGGGGCCCATCCCATCCCATCCCATCCCATCCTATCCCAT